>JAYMGJ010000084.1:0-105937 GCA_037178675.1 Scleroderma bovista | reverse complement strand
GTGACTAGTGTTGACAAAGACACAACGCCGTGCTATTGTTGACAACAAGGACGATGACGAGAACAGGTGCCGCCAACACCAGTGTTGACAACCACGACAACCACAACTAGCAATAACAACAGTGATGACCATCATCAGCGCCAATGATGACCATGCATCCACCACCAATGTTGACTGTCACAACCACGATGGCAACCAATGCTGGGATCATCACCACAACCAACGTCGGACTACCACAAACAACAACCAAGCTGATAGATCACCATGACCACAATGATGCCATACCACTGCCTGTAATGAGAATAACATTGAGACTATAACCGTGATGACACCAACACCAACACCATCACTGCCTCTGTGCCACTCGTCGGATACCCTCAGCGGTATGGCAAGAGAGGATCCACACTGGCTAGTACCAGTGTGGTGCTGCACGGGGACGAGAAAAGTGCTGGCGCGCTCCCGAAAGGGATGTTCTCACCCGGCTGGCCTGTGGGAACAGCCTCGCACTGTTGGCTTCACTGACAAAGAAGCCTCCTTGTCCCCACCTGCCTTCACCCAGTTTTTCAGACCATCCTTGCATCGGGTCGCTGCCAGCTCACATGCTTCAGCCTACTCCCCTCGTATGTGGTAGATGGTAGTTCACCTAAACAGCCCCGGAAGGGCGGCGGTCAGGGTAGCGGTTTAAGCCCCCTGACGAGAGCTTTCGCAGGCTCGAAACCGCACGCCCAAACCCGCCCCTTTACCTGTCCCTGTGTGTACTGTACGTGGCCCCGATCTTAGGAGAGGGGTGTCCGACGGACACGACAAACAGATTTGATTGCCCGGGATACCTCCCTTCGCACACAGACTATACACTACCCCCCTTTGGGGGGTAGTCTGGGCAACATTGGCACTACCCACCCAATGATGACGACGAAGTGCCACCAGCCATCAATGCATCAACTTTCGTATCTACTCAGTTCCACTTGTATGACTTGATGCAGACACATCTGCTAGCAATTGCTCCTTGTATATTTTAGATGTAATTGACCTTGGTCGGATGTGTGTTAACTTTGAATATGTCTGTAGTGGTAGGGCATATTTTAGTTGATTGGAATACAACACCTCACCCTGCTCGGCCCAGGCCATTCAATGGTAGTGCTCATAATGCATAATTTTCGCTTGTTGCTGCACTTATGTTGGCCAGCAAGGCCATCTGCAACGACACTTATGTGAACAAATCTCGGTCGGGCAGCACTGTACATCAGTGCCAAAGAGGCCATCCCTCCACTCCTCGTATACAAGGTTTGTACTCATCCCAACATAAATCCACAATGGTAATACATGCACCTGCTTCTTTTTTCCACAGTGGTGTCAAGGCATCAACAACCTTACTGATGTTCGGGAGACCAGCAAGGGTGAATGCGTTGTCATGATGGAAACTGTGTTTTCCAAGGTGTACGACAAGATCGACCTGATGCTTCTCAACCGGTCACCCCGCTTAATTTTGTACTACAACCTGATGGATTACATTTCTCCAGATAAACCTACTGTCCTAACATACAAGGACACGGCACTCTCATCCATGGTCTACAATTCTTTGCGTTCATCGGCCCCTAATTACAAATCAAGGCTTATACGTGTGGAGCCCCTCAAGCCTATTCAACGCACCACCACCATGGGCACTAATGGACTATGGACAGTGAGTCAATCATGTCCACTCCAAGGCACGAGAAGGTAGTCTAATGGACATTTCCAGACTGTTGCACCTGCTGCAAGTCGGCGTGCACTCGATGAATTTATTGTGACTGAGGGCTTTCGCCCATGTGTTGCAAGTGGCCCACCACAGCTCATGCGCATTGGATTTGATGCAAGGTAAGCGAGTTGTTATTGTGTCTAGCATATACTTACAATGATATATGTAGTCTCTGGATGCATACCGTTTGCAACGTCTTCACATATAACCTTGCTGGCGCTGGCGAATCCCCTGAGATCCGAACCATCTTCTATCGACTTGTCACCATCTCACAGATGCTACTGCATGCACACTTTGTCTTCGACGGCCCTCAAAGGCCAAAACTCAAGCGTGGGAAGCACGTCAAGAGTGCTCCTCATTTCCTTACTCGATGCTTTCAAGAATTGATTTCTGCGTTTGGATTTACCTGGCACGAAGTAAGTCCAAGGGCTTTTGTTATAATTGCAGCAAGTACTGACTGATGTTTAGGCCCCAGGCGAGGCAGAGGCGGAGCTTGCGAAGCTCAACACATCTGGCATCATTGATGCTGTCTTTTCAGATGATAGTGACGTTCTCGTGTTTGGTGCTTCATGTGTCATCCGAAGGCAAGTGAAATCATTGCATTTCAGCGTCAATTAAGCTGACAGATGAATAGCTCTTTGCAGAACAAGCATTACTGTGATGTTGTGGAGATCTACACTGAAGATGCTTTGGAGCATGGGGCCCACCTCACTCGAGGTGGCTTACTTCTCGTCACACTGATGAGCGGTGGCGACTACAATGTAGGTTTCTAATGTACTCCCCTTGATCGCTAACATAAATCTCGAACAGGATGGTATCCATGGGTGTGGCAATGACATTGCACAGAAGCTGGCCCGCTATGGCCTGGGTGACACTCTCCTGCAAGCTGCGGCGACCCTTCCCCTCCTTGAATTTGTGACAACCTTCTGTGTCAAGTGGTGCAACGAGGTGTGCCAGACACTCACCTTGGATCCACTCGGCATACTGCAGCGCAAGTATTGTGAACTTGCTCATATCATTCAGATGACAACGGACTTTCCGAACCCACTCGCCATAGCAAGTTACTTGGGCCCACTGACTTTGTGGTCCAATGACCAACCCAGCTTTGATGGAATCGTGTCGTCGTGTCAGCCTGATGTCACGACCATTGCTCGATTTTGTACCCAGCATTTTTCTTGGTCTGTGGAGACTCTCCTGGACAAAATGCACGGTGTTTGGACGGCTGTAGCCATTCGATCGTTTTGCCAGGTAAGGGACCAACATTATGAGTAACACGGCCTTCTGTTGATGACTCCTTCAAGCTTCCTTAACCACAAAACATCGGTATCAAGTTCATGCCTTCAGATCTTCGCATTATCACTTCTCGTCTGAAGTCAACACCTGCTTCCCCACTTTTTGTGTACAATGTGTCCATTCCGAGTGCATCACTGTATGTGGCAACTACTTCTAGCATCTCGGCACAAGATACTATCAAGCCTCTCATTGCGTCCCGACGCTTTCACACTATGGAAGTCCCAGCGTGCATTATTGATCACGTCGCACCCCATCTGGCACGAGGCTCTTCAACTGGCCACAATATAATACTGGTATTGATGTCCTGTTCTATATATGTAGGTGTGTGTGCTAAATTTATCTAGATGTCATCAATGTTTCTCGAGAAAGAAAGGGAGGGTGTCAAATCTGAGCAGGAGTTGGTTGTTGGAACTTTTTCGGAGAACTCGAAGGTGCCAGGATGCATTGAGATAGACCTGACTGCTGATGATGATTAGTGTAGCTATATAGTTGTCTTCTTTTCTGTTCAGTCCACAATACAATGCTGCCATGTTCGTAGTTCGTGATCCTTTTAGAGGAATGACTATCCTCATTTACGAAGAGTCTTGGGGAGACTAGTTCATAATATAGTCTCATTTCAAATGGTAAAATTGTTGCTGTCCCTACCACACCTACTTTGAACCCTTCCTCCAAACCTTCGCATCGCGCACCACATGGCCAGAAAGAAGGCATCCCTTGGCAAGCAGCCTGTGGTCCCAGAAGCTTCCCAGACGAGTAAGAAGAAGCAACAAAGCCAGGACAACCTGGCAACATTTAAGGAACTCCGGCTCATTGAAGAGGAAGGCAGACAGCAACATCTACAAGCAGAGACGACACAGAAGTCCTACAAGGGACATGTACGCCGGGGGCGGGATTGGCTGAAGGATCTCGTCGACCGTAATGACACAACAAATTTGTCTGAGGAGGACTTGGTGCTCTTCAGCAATCCAGCATTCAAAAATGCATTCAATGACATACCTAATCACCTCTCAGCCTGGGTACTTGCCTGGTATCTATCTTGGAGGGGATTCTTCAGAAAACTGGGTTGAAGTTCAATTGAAATCACCCACGCAGCTTTCAAGAAGCTCTGGGAACAAGTGTCAGTTTGATTACATGATTAATTCGGATCCCACTGATCAAGTTATCAGCAGCAACACCTACCGTCTAAATTGGCATTATAATCATGTGCTACAGCGGTGGGTGTAGCAACAAAACTGGGGCAACAGCAACGGGGTAGCGCAAGCGTACCTTTAGTAGCAAGTAGCTGGTTCTTGAAGTTGAGTTGTTTGAAGTAGCTAGTAAATGAGAGAACAGTTGAACTGTATTGAACTAAGGAACTACAGGGAATCCTACAGGGTATATATACCTGTGGTACATGGTCTGTGCGTAGATAAGTATTATTCTAGCCTATTTCACCATATTCCCATATGTAGTAGGTGCAGTTTCCATAAACGTAGTTATCTGGAAACGTGCCTGTAACGTGCATCAGCATGTGTTATACACGTGCCTTGCATGTGATAGTTCTGGCTATCTTGTCGAGCCGGTCATGTGATCTACCGGTATTCCGGTTTGACACTACTCCGAATCACATGTAACTGTGATCTCTGGAAATCTCCAAGATTAGATTTAAGATAAGATATAATCATACTTTCTTGTCGACAGTGGGATGGTAACCCTGCAACATCTGGGGATGTCCAGGACATCATGAAGTCCATCAAAAATAAATTGAGTGCCGATGGAGTTGACCATGAGCATTCATCAGCGATGAAGAAAGAAAATATGGATAAAATACTTGCATGGGCAACGTTGGATTGCCCCGAAATCAGAAATGTGCTGCACTTCATCTACGTCGTGTTGACCAAAACACCTATATCGGATGTGCACATTAGTGATGATGTGAGGAAATGAGTCATGAGGCGCCTTGAATTTCTTGCCTTTGCTTCAACAGCGTGGATTATCTGGACCAGGTATAGTAATGATGACCCACTGATCTGTCTTGGCTTACCTTGCTTATCCAGATGCTGTGAACTCGTGAAACTCAAGCGCAGAGATATCCAGATGGACAACGCACGTTTGGATTCCATCCTTGTCAAGTACATGAGGGGAGAACAAGATGCGCTCACCATCAGTGACATGGACGAATGCTGTGAGATCCACCTGCGGCACAGGAAAGGTTGGCAGAAGAAAGAGGACAAAAGTTTTAGAGAAATAGATCTGCGTGGTATGCGCTGAGATTTCGACAGCCCAATGTTATTGTATCCTAACCTTACTGCAGCTAATCACTACCAGATATTCCCACAACCAGATCTGACTTCCTGCAACGTGTTCTTCTGGCTTTTGACATGGATTAGGTGGGTGGAGTATGTCCACCTTGGACATCCCATGGCAGATGAAGACTTTGTCTTCCCTGCAGTGGGGGCGAATGGGGTCATCCAACCCGGTGAACCACTGATGTCAGATAGTGTCCAAAAAATGCTGAATGAAGCAGCGGCTGGCAGCGGTATTGAAGGTAAATACTCAACACACTGTTTTCGCCGGGGAGGGGTGCAGCATTGGTTCATACGCGTACCTGAAGAAGAGAAATGGTCTATGGACGTGGTATGATTTTGGGGTGGATGGGCAGAAGGTGAACAGGTCAGATTCATTTCCTTTCTTGTTGAACCAGCTTTTTTCTTGACGGCTTTTTTTCTCGACACTCTACTCGATTGTAGCGCGACACATTGATGCGCTATTTACTGGATGAATTGCATGCCTATGAGCACGACTACAGTGGGGCACTGCGCCGAGTTTCACACAAGGCCAACCCATCATTAGCTGGTGATTGTGCCCTTTATGCCCCAGCATTGAGGAAGAAACTCGCTTCCTTCCAGACATTAATTATGGCAGACGTGAAGGACATCCATGGTGCACTCACCAACTTGGACACCAAAGTTGACCATATTGAAGACGTACTCCGAGGCCTCACTGAAGCCATCACCGCTGCGCACCCAAGTCCCATACCCACACCTTCGAGTGGTGGACATCCACCAGCTTATCCTATTCTGAGTGGTATGTGGCCTTTCTTCTTCTGTGTCACTGCCACTGACTGCCAAGCCCTCACGACAGAACACATCACTCACCCACAGCACCCGACCACTCGGTTACCCACACCGCCAGTGGAGAGCAACCACATTGGCCCACACCATTTTTCATTTTCCTGTGCACCCACCCAAGCATTTGTCACGCAGTCAAGCCCAGCCGCCTCTGATGCAAGCAGCCCACTGGATCTTGTGTCCCCAAAGCCAACCATTCCAGACATCCCACCTCGGAATGGTCCCAGGATGCCAAGGAGCGAAGCATGGAAGGAGGTCATGCGTCACTGGTGGGAAGGAGCGCCCGAGCTCAACTTGCCTATTCCTTTAAAGGACTGGCCGTCCGACTATATACGTGGACCAAACCACCACCTCCAGTTGAAGTATAACCAGTGCCGCATCATCGTGATGGAATACCTCAATCAGTGAGCATCCCTCAAGCCTTCTCTCTTAGCTGTGTGATTCACACATTCACTCAGGTATGGCGGTGATGAGGCAGCATTCACTAGAGTATACAATGTCAAGAAAGGCATCAAGGCCCTACTTGAGGCCATCAAGACTGCTCGCCAAGAACGAGGGGACATGGAGATTCAACGCCATCGCTCGGAATGACAGCTTGTTTTGTTTTCATTTCGATTCCACATCACTACTACCTAGACTATAGAATTTTTTTTTTACACTATAGAATTTTTTCATGCTCTCGTATCTAGCTATGCAAGAATGAGAATAGGCCGCACCTCCCGATCGTGTCCGATTGTGTCGTCGCACACGGGAGATTCCTGGTCATGTCACACACCTTGAGGGGAGCGCGCGGAGTTGATGAAACCAGTGCCGTGATGCCATGGGGCCCAAGGCACCCGATGCCGACAGAGGAGGCCCGACGCACGGGGTCCTGCCCCCTCTTTCCTGGAAAGGCAAGGCACATGCCCCTGCTCCTGATCTGGCCTTGCAGCGACCGTAAATTTCTCGAGATAAGTCGGGATTACCAACGAACGACTAGCGCAGTTGCACTGCATGCTGAGTAAGTACGGTAAGTGCAATAACCGGATTACCGATAGGTATCGTATTAATAATGCAACGGGATGGGAATGTATAGTAACCGGAAACAAGAAAGGAAACATATTAGGTAATCGTACAGAGAGACAGAACAGACAACACACTCACCGATCGGTGGTGATACAGGACAGATAGAGAGAAACAGAAAAGGGAGTACATACAATAGAATGGACAACGAACGTGTGGACATGATCGGACAATAGGGTACAGGGTGATCGGATGTCACAGTTGTGACAGTCAGTGATCGCATCACAGTAAATAACTATACCATCACCTTGATGTGGGTCAATGCGGCCATCATCAATTTCAAGTTGGTGCCCCCCTCATTGACACGGTGTGAGTCAAAGTGTGGATTTGGGTCGGAGTAATAACCCAAACACAACACCAACAAAGGACTACGAAAAAGTGCGAGTGGTGGTTTACCTCCGCGGTGTCCAGAGAGGATGTGCTGAGGAGGGGGGAAGGGGATCTACACCAACAGGGTGATGCAGACAGTGATGCAGGATACTCCTGGGGTACAGGGGTAATAGAAGACGAAGGGGATAGGGGTCTGGACTCTTCCTAAAGCCTAGGAAGTGTCAAAGCGGGGATTGGGTTGACTGAGACTGAAACAGCGATACTACACCTAGAGATTGGTGCAGCAAAGGGGCAGGGATGCCTCTGATGTCCAGAGGCGAGGAAGATTGACTGTTATGAAGCCTAGACTCCGCTTGAGCCTAGTATAAAGAATAGATCTTGAATAACTTGGATAAACTTGACAATATTGAGCCTTTAGACCTTCACTGAAGCCTACAAGGACTCAAAGACTGAAGGGATACTGATTGAGAGAGTCTGAGAGAGGGATAATTTCGTGCAATTGGGTCCTTTTTCACTGGGCTGAGCCCAGGGGTTTAAATACATGGGGGGGCACAGCATTAAAGTACAAAAAGAGAAGGGAGTAAGCAGAATTTGTCAAGGATTGGTAAGGGATTGGTAAGAGCTTTGTAAGGGGTTTGTAAGCGATCAGTAAGCAAGGGATAAGCAGGAATGAGTAAGCATAGGAAGCATGAATAAGCTGCTGAGTAAAGGAATGAGTAAGCTGCATGACAAGATTGATTGGTAAGGGAGTGAGTCATCAGCTGAGTAATATACCAAAAATGCAAAAGGGATAGAGTAATACTGATGACAAGAGAGCATCAGTAAGCAAGGGATGAGTCACTGCACAGCAGAAGGAGTCATTGATGCACAGCCTAAGAAGTTTGATGGGGGGCTGTGTACCATCAGGAATTTGATGGGACAACAATGGGGAAGATCTGGGATTAATAGGGGGATTGATCCGAGACAAAACAGCCACAAGAAGGGTACCAGGGGTCCAGAGGTCTTTTTGGGGGGTCAGCATACACTAAAGTATAGTGCATGTGTTCTAGCGCCGCTGAAGTGCAACCATGGGCTCCCTTGACGAGCTCTCTTCTGGGAAAGAACGAGAGAGGGTTCTTCTTCCTAATAGCACTATAAAGTGGGGGGGAATAACTGTCATGGTGCTGGGGGACGTCGTCTGAAAGTAGGGAAGCGGATAGAGTATTGAATTCGACGCATCCAGGGAAGTGAGACGAACGACAGAGGAAGATGGACATGGCAAGTATCTGGGAGGAAGGGACCATAGGCTGAGGGCTCAGGGGACACAGAGACGACCAGAGAAAACTTCTCAAGCTTGACAATAGACCTAAGATGACCAAAGTACGTCCTTGACGCAGGACTGACGAGGAGAACGCGCTGACCGAGAACAAGAGGGACTGAGGGAGCAGGCTGGGAAGATATGTGCCAGGCAGTGCACGGGAACTCTGGGAGAGGCTGTCCTAAGAGCAGGACATAGTGGAGATCTGCAGCAATAGCGGAGAAATGATCCAGAGAAAATACGGACTCCATAGTGAGCGATGAAGCGAACGTCTGGATTGCGGGGGGAATATCTCCGTGGGAAATGAACGGATTTGCGTCGGAACTTGACAGGCAGATAGACCACGCTCTAGGCTTTCTGACGGTATAGTCACGTGCCTGATAGCTTTAGAAACGACGGAGCTATTCAAAATATCGGAATGCCGGCACTGGGCGCCTAAAAATGACATTTGGGCGCTAAAAATCATTTCTTCTCTTTCTCCTTCGTTTCTCCATCAATTCTTCGGCTTCTTTGATCGTTCTGGTATGGGAGTTGGACTGCAGACGTGTGCATTCCTTTCTCATACCACAATTGACGTTATTCCTTCAGTTTCTTCTGCTTCTTGGCGGTTCTCGTGCGATAGATGACTGTCTGCATTGGCATTCATCTCTCGCATCAGGATAGTCGTCTTGTGCGATAGATGGCTACAATGAGGGTCCGTCGTGCTTATCCTTCGCATAAGGATCATTCGATATAGGCGTTATCTTCCATGTTCACTGTACCAAACCTGTTTGGTGCGTGACAACGGGTATGCGGGTGTCACGCCTAGACACTACCCCTGTCATATCCCTTGCCCCCTTCACTCCCCAGGGTGGGGTGGGCACGTCCATTAATGAGGTGCAGAAATCAAGATATGCACTCAGTCTATTTGGTGAGTTTCCACCTCACATTCATCGAACCAAACATGGGCTTATATTTATGCTGAAAGACCAAACCGTGAAGTCTATGCGAAATATGGTATCCCCAGGACCACTCCTCCCACTCTTGTTTCTATGGTGTCCTGCCATCCCCACACACATCATCCTTTTCAATCCCCCACTGTACTCACCACCATCATTCTCGTCGTATCCCTCACCCTTTCCTCCCCAAAGTCATTGTGGCCCGAAGTTATCGTTCGCACACAACCCCCAACAATACAACCTTCAAAATATGACCTTGCACCTGCTTCGTCCAAGAGGTACTGCAATGCTCATGGACCTCCAGAAGCATCCTTCAAACTGTGCCTTCCACCTCCCAGATACCTTATCTCCAGCCAGTAAGCACTCGCATTTTTCTCACCCCTACACCCTCTGACATGCATCAGGAGCCCCAATTGGCTCTGGACATTCTCGCACTGGAACGTGCTCGCCTCACCTGCTTCGCACCCAACGCTCCCTTTCTGATATATACCCTTCCCCTTCATCTCTCTGCCATTTGTATCTCATGGCATCAGTCCTTAGGCCTATTCAACCAGCCCGCCCATCCCCCTTCACACTCTGCATAATGCCTCCCACCCCCGGATACCTTATCCTCTGCTGGTAGGCACCCATCTTCCCTACTCCTTCCGACGTACATCAGAAATCTCAATCAGTAGTGTCTGTTTTGTGGCAAGAGTTTGACCACTTCTATTCTTTTTATTTAGTGAGTCTCCTACGATTCGTTGTTATAAGTGGCTGTGGACTTACATCCACCCGTTCGTGAGTAATCTTGCAGATGGACAGCTCTGCACAGCAAATTGGTGGAAAGGCACAATGCCCGCACTGACACCGTTTGCGCTCATTCACCCTCCCTTCTCCATGTGACATTTGTCTGGAAGGAGGTCGTAAACACTGGGATTTTGTTCTGGGAATGCAGATTTACTAATTCAAGATACTAAGTATGCCAATTGGTGGAGTACCAGGATGACGATCATTGATTGTACAGCTTCAGGGTCAAACATACATTCTCCGCCCCTCCATTCAATCACTGCATCAGTACATGATCATGAACTCAACAACCCTGGACCTCTTCACCACACTGCTGGTGCCCATCAAGGTTCATAGGTAACTGATGTTTGGCTCCGATTCCAGTAAGGGCTGATGGAAATGATGTGATCAGCTGACTGCGGGGAATTCACCGCATCAGCATCCTTATTGGATGAATCGGACAGAACAAAGTCAACAAAATGTATATATATTCAAGTGATAATGTGTGGACCATATGTGCCATGCCACATTTTTCCACATCCACTGGCCAACCTGACGATGCTAGCACAACTGTCCTGGCCTGGAAGCGCCGGATTACCGAGCTTGAGGAACAAATCGAAACCCTTTGTACCAGTCAGGAGAGAAGACTGTGAGTTTTCAAAGATCTCGATGTGCACAGACTGACTACTCTGCTTCAGGCACAGAACTACCTTTACAGTGGCCGGTCATTGCATCTGGAGACTTGTTTCTCTGACAGCTCGAGTCGAAGACCTTGTGAACGAATCTGATTGTCATGCCTGTCTTGATGATGATGATGATGATCACACAAAAGAGTATGTAGCTGAATGGCTATGTTTATTGTTCTGATATGTTTTATAGAGAGGATCATATGTTCAAGGCTTACAATGAACTGCTGAGCCACCAGCCTGCTCTATGGAGGGTGTTTGAATCTGAAGGGGACGTGCGCCAACTTATGAACACCTACAAAGATGTAAAGTTGTCTTTGGGATTCCTATCAGTGACCCATATACTGACATTCCACAGCTTAATAAAGGCGCTGATGCTGCTCGTGGTGATGATGCAACTAGCCTCAAGCCCATAGTTGTGCAGTGGCTCATGTCAGCAGAACCGAAGCCAGAACCACCGCTTGAACAAGATGAAAAGGATGGGAGAGGATTTGATCATGATATTACTGGACATTTACTTTTCCCTGTCGATTACGATTGGAATAACCCTCAGTGAGTTACTTCCTATATCTGATCTAAGCATTGTTAAGCTGAATGGTTGTGATAGTCATCGTGCAGCAATCCGTGACTACAATCCCAAATTCCTTGTTACTGCGTACTCCTGGCCAACATTCTTATATGAAAAGGGAAGATATGATCCAAACTGTCCTAGTAATGGTCTATTCAAAAGTATGCTGCTTGTCAGGGTGTGTCAAGCAATATTGTTGAGTTCATCATGATTGCAACTCAACAACTTATTTAGGCCTTCAAGCACATCTTCACATCCCCAACCTCGGCCCTCAAGATGAATTTGGAGAACAATGAAACTCATCTACCTCTAAAGAAACGCCAGAAATATGATGAATGGCGAACTCATTGTCATGTGGCCTCCCTAGTTGGCATGAAGTCTGTCTGTCCTCAGGTGATTGCTTACATTGCAGTTCAGGTATGCCTTGTCTGCTCGTTTGCTGTCAATGCTCACCTCATTCATACTTATGTTAGCTTCGTTTTGCTCTATCCAGCTGTGGTAGTTGGCAGATCATTGACAGCAAATTCAACTATGACGACTTTTACAACAACATTATTGATTTCTCTGAAACTGCAGGGGAGAAGAAGTTTATTCAAGATCTCTTACTGTGGTGGAACTGGTCAGTTGCACTGACTTATTGCGATCCTCCCTATTTGGTTTAATTGTAAACCCAGACAGATTTTTGGCTGTGTGAAAGCATTAGAGTATCATCCTCAAGATGTTCAGAAGTTGTCTGTGGCTTTGTCGCTCCCTAAGGGGTGCACTGTGGTGGTGAGCCAGCATTCCTCCTATTTTTGGTTAGCATGTTCATCTATAAACGAACACAGTAATGATATTTAGTATGGCAGGAGGTGCAGATCTGTACAGCTGTAGTAATTGCATGTGTTTGGTAGTATGGTCCGAATTCAATGAAATGTAGATGATACGTGACTGTGGCTGTGAATAAGATACCCATGATTGGGGATGAGAAGTGTGTAACTAGTAAACTTTACTCAACTTTGTAAGCATTGGCATTACCTCAAAATTGGCTATGGCTTGATGGATTGTGACATGCTGTGACTGAGGAGGAAAACATAGAGTTGTGTAAAATAGTGCTCACTAAGCTCTTTCCATATCCTTACTGGAAATCCATGGCATTGTTGCTATAAGTTGCTCAATGGGAAAGGCAGCGAGAATAACCAACAATAAGGGTGCACATACGATCAATGTACAATGTCTCCCATATATATATTTGTGCCCCTTGGAAGTGTCCCTTCTGTACATTCTGGAGCTGAGATTCATTGGCATAGATGAGCATCACTAGTACAACAGACACTGGGCTTCTACTTTTTGAGGAAGATAAAAACAAGTTAATTGGATAAATCATGGTTTTGCTTAAGCTTGTGAAAGTATTGGGACAAACCCATCTGACTTGGAAATGAGTGGACTTTACAACTAAATGGTTGAATGTGCCCAGATGTAGGTAGCATGATTTTTATCTTGCCATATCTATCAAGTTGTCTGAAGTGGCCATAGTGTGACACTCCTACACATTTGGTCCAAGGAATGAAGCATGATAATGCTATATCTGGCCATATTAATATTTTGCATATTAATAGTTGAATGTGCTCAGGGGTATATAGCACATATTTTATCTTGCCATATCTAGCAAATCATTGAAAGTGGCCATAGTGCCACGTCACTATACATTTTATTTGAGGTACGAAGTGTGATAATGCTATAGATAACATTTTACACATTTTGGGCACTGTACTTTCTGCCATGTGACTATATAACACTAGCGGAAATTTTTTTTCCCTGTGATGTACTCCGACGTGTGGAAAGAGACATACATGGAGAAAAGATAGAATACATAGACTTAGTGCCGAAAATTCGCAGTGGCAGTGCGTGTAAAGTGCCATATATGGAAGGCTGCACTGCACCCGGGATGGGCAATGACATCACCATCACAGTGCTGTCACTGCCGTTGCCTTTCCGTCACTGTGGGCTCCGCGACGGTGGCACTGCCATATCCGCTTACTCGAGTGATCGGGGCCGATATGCAATAGGTGTGATGACTCCTACCGTAGTAGTAGCAGTTGCCTACTACAGTAATAGTACAGGTTGGATCAGAGGGGCGATGTGGCTGGCTGTTGCCAAAATTGAATCGACAGCACAATACCGGTATTCCGGCATTACTCGTACTACTTACTAGTGTAGTGGTCCGGCATTACTCGTAGTACTTACTACTAGTGTAGTGGTAGGCACCTAGGCACCGGTTTGCCTTATTGCAGAGCCTCGTCAGTCGGTCTTAACCCGCCTGCACGCACGGTCAGGGATGGATGTGTTGTAGCGTTGGTCGGGAACTGACAGGATCGTTCATTCGGCATTGTAGTAACTGAAATCTGAAATACAAGCAAGGCACGAAATGTGTGCACGGTGTGAACATGTGCGTAGCCTACCGGTGTGTGTAAAGAAAGAGAGAGAGAGAGAGAACAAAACGACAAGGTGGAGGGAAAATGTGATGAAGCATGCAGGAGACGAAGCATAAAATGTGCAGGAAATGATTAATGCGATGACCAATGGTTAGATGGAACGGAAGGGATGTAATTGCGTGGTGGGGCGTTCGTACACTACTTGGCGGCTGGGGAAGAGCTGCCTCAGGTCTGATTCACGAGGAAGCAGCGGCGCTCCCTGCCATTGGGATGGCATTTCTGGGCGGCCAGGATTGTATTGAGTAGATCTGTGTGCCCTCAAATGATGGAGCCTCCATAGGCTTTGAACTGCTCTTCCTCATTCTCCTTGAAACTGGGATGTGGGCAAAACAGTGAGCAAACAAGGGGGCACAGTGAGGGGGTGACCGACTTACACCTCGAGGAATTCCTTGGTGATAACGCCTCGCTGGTAGTACAAGGTGTTGAATTTTCGGCCATGTCACCCGTTGTAGTAACTGTGCGGCCAATCCTTCAAGGGCACAAAGAGACGGAGCCTAGGCTCCCCCACTGTCCAGTGCCACACAATCTCCCTCCATGACTCCGATCGCAGCATCTTCCCCCCGTTTTGGAGCTTGACTGGGATGCGTGGGATGACGAGCCCCATGGGTGGACCGTCCGAGGTCCTCTGGGCACCTGCAAGCAAAGGGAGTGGCATGGAGATGGCAATGTTTAAATGCGCCACAGGCGCTGGACTTGGGACCATCGCATTAGGAGAGGACAGCAACAGTCCCGAAGCCCGCACTGCACCCTGTCCAGTGCATGGTAGCTGGGCACCAGCCGGGGGCTGCATTGGCTGCAAAGGGAAAGCAAATGGTTGTGGCGGCACAGCGGCGCTTTGGATCAGTGGGCGGTTGATGGTCAGGGCAGGGACTGGCAGATAGAATAGTCAGTCGTTTTGTTAGATGGCTCGTGCACAGGGAACTAGCTCAGAGGCAAACTCAGTGTCTGGTGTGGAACACTAGATATATAACTGACCTAGCTCAGAGGCAAACTAAGTAAGTTAGTACTAAGTAAACGAAAGTGTGACTAGATGTCTTACCTCAGTGTCTGGTGTGGAACACTGAGGTGAAAAGAGTCCTCGAGCGGATGAAAAATCCTCCGTGCTTACGTAAGGATACTTGTCGCACAAATAAGGAAACTAACAGTAAGCCTAGAGAATGGTAGTGACGAAGTAGGTCTTTCAACAAGTCGTTACCTGAGGAGGTGTGAGCGGCATGCACTCACCATTCGTGCCCAGAGGGGGCACCATTGTCCTAAGGCTGGGTGCAAGCGCGTTGTTGATCAAGTTGGTCACGTCATTGAGCCTTTGGCAGATGTTCTCTGCCATTGCAACTTGTGATGCGCCGATGTTCATCACATCCTTATGCAGCGTGGCCATATCTGTCGTCAGCACTGCATGTGTCATGCAAAGTGCCTCCGTAGTTGCTGGGCAGAGGAGCGCAGCCTCACCAGCAAAAGAGGCAGTGGCCTCGTGCGATGTCGGTCCCAGTGCGTCACTGAAGTCAGTCTCATAGGAGTGGAGCTCATCCAAAAGGTAACGCATCAGGGTATCGTTCTGTGCAGGGAAGAAAGCAAAAGAAAAGGTCAGCAATGCACACAGTGATGTGCCGAGATAGGAAAGAGAATGGTCTGGTCTTATCTGACTCAATCTCTGCAAGTACTCACCTGCTCACCCTCTGCCCATCTGCCCCAGAAACGAACGCACTGGAGGGACCACCGCTCACCCAATGGGGTGCTCATGAACTGGTACTGTGCACCACCACGGCGGAAGCAATGCATTGAGAATTTCCCCGGTATCTTCACCCCATTCACTGCAGCATCAATTGACTTCTGGACTAGGTCATGCAAGAGTGGCCGCCCCGACTGGATTACCCCACCAGCTCCCACCGCAGGAAACAAGAAGTCTCCCACTCCCATAGCTTGGCCAAGATGGTCGTACTTCACCCAGTTCATCCAGAAGAGCACCCAGAAGAATGGATCACATGCCCTTCCCATATCCAGACGTGGATATATTTTGTAGTGGTTACCTGGTGAGTGGAGTGAGGTCCGGGCGATAGCTACTACTAAAATGGATTCAGATGCACTGCGCAGGTGAACATCCCTTTCCCCCTTATCACTCTTCCTCTGCCACCCCTTCCAATTACTCAAGTAGATCTCGAAGTGAACGTGGAGGTCATTTATGGTGAGTGACGCTTCCTCGCCTCGGAGATACTTCAGGAACACGCCGTTTACAGCATCGATGTCATCCGCTGTGATGTCCCCACATTTCATCTTCACCAGTTCGAAGTTCCTAGTTGCGAAGTCGAACGACACTGAATCACTGACACCGCAAATCAAGTGATGTACGTACCTTGTCCAGAGAGTAAATGCAATGGCACAGAAGGTAAGGTGCTCGATGTTCTGTGTGGTCACCTTGTCCAGGGTGTCTTCAGCAGGTGGTGACCCCAATCTGGTCATCACAAAACAGAGGTGATTGAATGCGGCGTCAATCAGGGGGCACATGGACATAGTCCAGGTGAGCATACAGTCCATGTATTCTTTTGTCATTGCACCCGAATGCGTGCGCTGACTTCCATTGGAATTGGTCTTGTGTCTGATAGATGCTACTGTGTCGCTGACGTCGACAGAAAGCACCAGGTTACCTTCATATCAACCGTGCGCCTCATTGTAGTGCCATTTATCACGGAACGTACCGCAACTATCACTGTCAAGATATTTCCTTTCGTCAGTGACCGCTATCAGGAATAAAATTGTTACTATACTGACGCCTCATCCTACATCAGTTTAAACGCTGCTCGGATCACGTCAATGGTGCTCTGGCTGGAAGGCTTTACCTCAGCAAAGCCCTTCCATCCAAGATAAATGGATAGGGCTTGGTCCGAGCACTCGTTCAGTTGGCACTCGAATGCATTCTTGAATGCAGGCTTGTGGTAGATTTCCGACCCCTCTCCAGGATGATTCGCAACTGACAAGGTGCCATCTGCTGCATAGTGGCTCTGCAACCATCTGCGTGCCAGGCGGATTTGTCTGTTGTACACTTCCCTTGTCTTCGGTGCTCAAAAGTGAGTTTGCTTGCCATCTTCTTTTACCTGCTGGGCTGCCTGTAGGGTCGGCAGGTCTGTCTTGGGAGCCTCTTTGGGCGGGGAAATCTGATTTGTGGCTGTTTTTTTTGGTTGGGCCATTGCAGGAGTTGAATGGAGTAGGAGCGAAGGGTCGATCTGGTGACAATTTCATATGATTTTTCTACTATGCCTGTTCGCACCTACTAGCAATTGTCCACTACATGATAAACGCAATGACATTGTATTCGACACGAAGCATCGGGCACCACAAGCAGTACAGTAATACGATGGTAGTGAAGTAGCTAATCCTCACCTGTCAGGTCAATGACCTCAGTGTCGAAACCAACCACTTCCTCGGGCGTGCTCCTCACGTCCTCCAGGTCAATGACCTCAGCATCAAAGCATGGTTCATCCATGGTAAGGTCAATCACTGCCTCAGACGTGTTCCCCGTGCCCTCGCCCACCAATTCCATACCAGTGGACTGGGAAAACCTCTGTGCCAGGTCAGGCCATAAACTATCCAGCACAGCTGCTGGGATCTCCATGTTGTAGCTGCTGTCATCACCGGGCAATGGCATGTGCATGTCGGACGATGATGGAGTTGCGTCACTTGGCAGAGCAGGGAGCAGGTGACTCGGCACGGAAATCTTGTACACAGGGAGTGACCTGTCGTGATAGCTCACGACACGGATGCCTTGCTGCAGTGCGAGGCTATGTACTTCACCCGGCAACTGGAATAATGGTAAGCTGGAGATCATAACATGTGAGATGGACGTGAAGCTCTTACCTGCAGCAGTGCACAAACTACTGTGCCGACACGAGCCTCCATCAGCCTTGGCTGGAGGCTGTCAAGTGGCCACCCCATGGACTGCGAACAAAATGCAGAGAGGGCTGCAAGGTCTGGTTGACGAGATGTCACCTCAGTCACGGGGGGTTGGCCACCGTCTGACCATGACGTGAGAGGTAACAAATATGTTGCGAGAATAGCGGGATCTGGAAATTCGGTGCGCTCCTCGTCAATGACATGTGCGAGCTCAAAGTGGCTTTGCCCAAGATGATGGTGCGGGTCCCTCTCCAACACCTGAAACAGATCTCTTCGCCACTTGGCATGGAACTCCATGAATTCAGTGAATAGGTTTGTGACCGCCACCTGGAAGAGAGTCCTTCTGAACCCATATCGGGTCAACCAACGAGAGATATCCACGGTACACCCTGAGAGCCCCATCTATAAGATGGGACTGTGAGTCCATAGCGTGGACTGTAATAAGGAGCAACTTACATCGTAGTCCACACTGCTCATGAGCGCGATGAAGAGGAGATCCCCCCGTCCAAGGGAAGGACCATGTTCAATTGCATCGACTGTATATAGTTCAACATCTCCATACTCTCCAGACAACGGCTGAACACTAGCGCACAGTGTAAGTACATTTGGCAGCAGTGGTATTTCACTGAACTCACCTTCAGAGGATGCTGGGTGCACCGAACAACAATGCATCATTGTATGGTGTCACCACAGCATCAACGAGACTGCATGAGTGGAAATATGCAAGTTCCGCCTCTGCCTCTCCTGGAGCCTGGGTGATTCCCATCAGCAACTGAACAAAGCCATGAGCCTAGCCTACCTTGTGCCAACCAAAGCCAAATGCATCCAGAAGCTCTTGAAAGTGTTTCTCCAGGAGTGGTGGCCCTCCGCTACAATGAAGGTGATCTTCGTCGTTCTTGAACGAAGGCTTATTTGGCCCATCGAAGATAAAGTGGGGTGGAGGAGCATCTGGGAGATTGCTGCAAGCTGAGAGAAAATGGTCAGCATTTCTTTAGATTTTCCTGTACTGGCAATGTGCCATGAAAATGCAGTGGTCAGTGAGTAGATCCATGCACTGGTGGTTGCTGAGCAACAAAGTACACAACACATTCAGCCGCTCACCTCGCATTAAATCCGACTGTCAGTAATCGACCACCGGTTTTGTCACCAGATGGCTCAAAGCGGTCAACAGCAACGTGGCTGAGTGTACAAGGCACTGCTGCTGGTGCAAGAACCTATCATAATCAGCTCAATCATCCCAGGTTGACACAAGGACGACATGAAACTAGTTCACTCACATCCCACAGTTCATTGAGTTTCATGACTATTGGTGGTCGTGTAGGACTTGCAACAAAAGGGGCAGATATATATCTGCCTCAGAGGAGGTACGTCAACTGACGTAGTGTGATGCCCAGCTGACAAAGACATGGTCAGAGCAGGGGCCAGAAGGGGAAGATGAAAGGTCAACAAATACTGACCCAAGCAACCACCTTGTCATTCCCGGCACAGGTGCGAGGAAGTCCAGAGTGATGTGAAAATAAAAGTAAAATAAAAAAGGCATCTTTACTATACAAAATGGGAGGGAAATCAGATTGATGTGGTGTTGTGGCAGAGAGGAGCAGACCAGGGCCGCTGCCAACTGGACCAGTATTGAAACGATAGTAGATCAGATGTTTTAGATCCTTCGTCATGCAAAATGAAATGAACTGCAAGTCATGTGAGCTGAGAACACAGTCATGAGAGCAATAAACCAACTGGGTATGTCTCATCAGCTGCAAATACCTGCACGGGAATCGTAGTGCGACTCCACGTGCTGCTTCGTAACCATATTGGTGATGCCTTTACTGTTGCGCCCTTTGAATTGTCGAGCGAGGTTGCCTGACCAGCACTCAAGAAGGGGAACAATGTCCCACATAAAGAACAGCCAAACACGCCATTTGGATGCCCAGAAACCACAACCAGCGCCCTTGCTGATTGGACCAGTGTTGAAATGATGGTAGATCAGATATTTTAGATCCTTCATCATGCGAACTTGTCTTATCAACTGCAAGTCGTGTGAGCTGAGAACACAGTCATGAGAGCAATAAATCAACTGGGTACCAATATGAGCAAAGATACATTGCAATGCATCAGCAAGTTGGAATGCATCGACATTTCTGAGATGATATGGACATGAGCATTGACAACGAGCTTGGTAAGATGCAAAATTTCACGGCACAGGTGAAACACGTTTCCAAAACAAAACTTTTCTGCCCTTTTGTTGTGAGAGTCTTGACAGGCTCAAGTTCATGTTGTAATCAAGATGGAGGTAGTTCGAATTCTATAGAGTAGACGCATAAACCTATTGAATATGAAATGACAATAAATGTGTACCTTGCAATGAATCAACAAGTCGCTTCTGATTGGCCGGGAGGGCAATGTTCAATATACCAGTTCTTCACTGATGGCACGTCCTGTGCACATTGCATCCATCCTGAACGACAATTGTATGGGCCAGGCACCCAGTAGAGCACAATACCTTCATCCCGCAGAGGTGTGGTTGATCAAAGGATCAAAGTAAAATGCCGGAAGGTTGGGGTTGGCCATACAGATATAGACGTTCTTCGGATGATGATATGGCGATGAATGGATGGATCTTGGGAGAGAGTTGTACCCTAATGACAAGTTAGATGATGACGAGGAATGGCCACAGCACCTACATCCCATCACTGGCACAGTGTTCCTAGCCATACTGGAAACCCTCGCGAACGAACAGGTCGCGGAAAAGCTTGTGGAGATAGGAGTATTCTGGCTTGTCATCGAGTGCAGGGCACGAGTACAGTTCAGGAAGATCCCAAACTCGCTCGGGAAACCACAACATAAGAGATCAGTAGGCATTGTCATCTTCTTCTCCATTATTCGGTCGTACTTCTGTTTCTTGGTGGCGGCTTTGAGGCCCTGCCAGGGGAGAGCACCACAGAGGAAGTACATCAGAACATAAGCAAGGGACTCGAGGTCATCCCTGTGCGTCTGCTCAACGCCCAAGTGAGTATTGATGGACATATAGTGAGTGGTACCTGTAAGGTTCTTGTTCTCCCTGTATGGGATATGAAGGTGGGTCTTAGGGTCACGGAACTTTTTAGCAAGACTGAAGTCGATGATGTTGACTTGATTCTCGCGCTTGCCAATGCCCATCAGGAAATTGTCAGGCTTGATATCGAGATGGATAAAATTGCAGGAGTGAATGTACTCTATACGAGATGTCTGTGTTTGGGGCCATGAGTGACAGGGAAAGACAGCAAGTAATGAGACTCACTAATTAATCGGCAAGTAAAAGAACAGTTTTGAGGCTGAACTTCCTGTTGCAGAAGTTGAAAAGATCTTCAAGAGATGGACCCAACAGATCGAGGACCATTGCATTGTAGTCACACTCAGTGCCAAATCATCGGACGAAGGGTACGCCGACGCCGCCGGCCAGCGTCTTGTAGACCTTGGACTCATACTCCAGCTGGGGATGCTTCGCCTTGACCGACTCAAGTTTGATGGTGACCTCCTCCCCTGAGATGATGTTGATCCCAAGATAAATGTTGCCTGGACGGGGGGTGAGCGAGCGGAAATGTTGTGAGATAGCGATCACATGTACCAAATGAAAAAAAAAAAATAGAAATGCTTGGTGGAACTCCTTCAACGCTGCTGGATCAACGTTTAACTCCCACTCCAAATACTGGTACATCTTTCTCTCTCCATCTGATTTATCTCCCTCAGCCGGAACATCCCCCTGCGCGACGATCGACCACGATTTGTTCAAGTATGTGTCATCACATCAACACAAATGCGGAGACGAAAGGGCGATGATCCGACAATCCCTGTGCGGTGGGAAAATGCGCCTTCAGTTGTTGAAGGAGACCGAGGGCCACAAAGGTGGCTAAGGGATATAGTTTAGTACGGTGGAGGGCATATGCCCCAGAAGAGGACAGCGGAGGGAGGGGCACAAGTGCACCCACACACCAGCATCAAGAAAACCAATCCCCCAGAACCCAACAAGATGAGCGGTGAAAAGATAACAATGTGTTTGGGTGGCTGCTCCCTCAGATGAGGTGCATTCAACCCAGGGACTTCTGGAGGTCTGGCAAGGCTCCCAAGGACTAAGGAGACTAAGAAACTAGAGAGTGGAAGGGTGGTTCAGTCACTCCAAGACTGAGCTCAAAGATATACACTGAAGAGAGGGATATTTTTCTTAGTAAGCTAAGTACAAGCCTACATAGCTAAGGTAAGAGTCCAGTATCAGTACTACCAATCTACACACCCAGAGACAGGACTGTCTCTACAGCGAGAGGGGTGCAAGTGCACCCACACACCGGCCCATCTTGAATTCCTTCAATGTCACTGGATCCACGTTCAATTTCCACTCTAGATACTGGCACATCTCTCTCTCCATCTGATTTATCTCCCTGAGTTGGAACATCCCCTGGGCGACGATCGACCACAATTTGTTCAAATAAGTAAGTTGCAGATGACCTTGCTGGCCAACATGAACGTGGATATGAAGAGACGATGGCTTGATGATCCCCGTGCGGTGGGGAAATGAGCCTTGAGTCGTTGAAGAAGGACAAGGGCCGCAAACGTGACCAAGGGGTGTAGTTTGGTCCGATGGAGAATGTACGTGATAAAATAGGAAGAGGACGGCGGCAACTTGGGGCAGGCGAAGAGGTGGGTGACGAATTTGGCACATAGGCATGATATGGGCTCGTGGCCATAAAAAGGGTCAGGTTGCCGGGGAACAGACGCTGCCGATTGGGGTTTCTGATGTGCGTTGGATGGTGTATGGAAGATAGAAGAGAGTGAGTGCTTACCGGGTGAGGATAAGGTATCCGGGGGTGAGGCGTTGTGTACGAGTTGACCGGAGAGGGGAAGTACAGTGCAGGCCACACTGCTTGGTATGTCAGTACAACTCTGAAAGGAGGCTGCCACTGTCACGGGGGCTCACCGATTGACCAAGATCGCTGGCAGCGACGACGCTGAGCGCTGAGATCTGAGAGCTGAGAAATAACGAGCAAGGAGGGACCTGTTAAGGGAAGCTGGATGAGGAGAACACGTGGGCACTGGGCAGCGCATGCCCGATAACCGACCACTCACCTGAGCATTACGTCATACCCTGACGCCTTGAGGCAAGGCTGGTTCAAGTTGTAAAGTGCTGGAAATCAGCTGTAAAGTCCTGTAAAGTCGCTTTACAACGGAAACTTTGCACGTAGCTTTGCAAAGTCAAACCAGTAGCTTTGCAGTTCGCTCGACGGGACCAGGCGACTCGGTTGGATAAGTACATCGTCGGGCGCGGCGGGTGTGAGGTCAGTTGTGACGGTACGCAGGGTTCGTTGACACTTGACAGCGGCCTAAAAAGGAAATTTGGCTGTGAGAGCGGCTGTGTCCCTGACCTACCTATGCAGTCCCCTTTCCTGCTATTAGTCTGTAAAACGCCAGTCTTTAGCTTAGGGAGCGGATGGAACTGATAGCTTGGAGGGCCTGCCGCTTGGCGCCAGCAAAAATTGGGTACTAAGGTTAGTTCTGCGGGTGCTCGAAGACATCAAAGGTTCAAACCGCCGACAGAAGGCCTCACCGACTCTAAGCGAGCGCCCTGATGCCAACGTCACCAGCGTGCGCAGTCTCGGTTCCTTGCCCGACAGCTGAGATCGTCACCGGGACGAAGCAATCGCGTCTCCGCCGCTGTAGATACTGATGACCTTCCTACGCGCGAAACCTGGGGCTCTGACCATTCCGTCCTGCAGGCGTTCAAAGCCATCCATCAAGCCCCGGACTCTCTACAATATGTACCAGTAGTCGTAGTACTGCAAGCCCTGAGCCGTAACCACTAAGCGACGTTCTGCCCGCACCCTGACCCGCCGTAAACATTTGGTTCCGTGTCACGCTGCGTCCACTTCTGGGCACGATCGACGATGCCGCGATGCCCTCACCCAGCGGGCACGGACGTTTCCGCTGCCGCAGCTCGGCCAGTGTGACCAGATGCCGACGCTCGGCTTCGCAGCCCCCAGCACCGCCACCTGCTGACTTGTCAGGATAAATGTACATAACTCGATAATTGTACAGGCTAATAAAATATATGATAGACAGAACCCCAGGGTGTGTCCATGTTGGAGTGGCCTACGATAGACTTTGGAGGGTACTGCCCATATAAGCGAAAGCACTTCCTCACAACGGCTCGCGGGCTAAGCTGAAGTACCACCCTGCCCTCTGATCTCGATGACTTGGCTGATCGTCGATGGCACGACTTACGTGACGATGACGACTCGACACTGGCATCATTACAAACGACCTACCCCCAGTGGGCACTTATAGAGGATGCAAACACAGAAAAACCATCGTTTCGTGCAACAGAACAGGTGCCACGCTTCACATCCATTCTTATCAAAGGGACATTAGCTAACGATCCATTTGTCAGACATTTATGGACATACAGGAGACTAATGTACCTGTGATGGTTGGGCAAAGCCGGCTTCCGATAACACTAAGGCCCTGTGCTGGTGAGGTCCTTCAACCCCTTTGTTGTGCTGCATTAGTACACTATAGTGTAGCGCGCGCGCGCGCCGGCTGTTCGGAGAAAATCGGTGCAGGATGATCGACGGAACGCTGTCCAGTACTCACAGCACCGAAGACACTGGAAACGACACCGCATCGTACCTGATGCGTGTCAGCTAGTATGACACTGCGACCTCAGCTCGATATCGCGGGATTCATGATGGACCGCTATCCGTGCCCATCAGTAGGCGGTTCGAATGTGTGCGGTGCCCCAGCAACCATCTTAGACGAGGGGGCGCCAATCGGAGCCAGTGACTGTACATATCAGCGGCGGTGCCGATCTACCGGACCGAGCGGCATTATACTACCCTGCCTGCAGTGCAGTTACATACCAAGTGAGCCACAGGGGCTCCAGCTTTTAGGATTAAGGTTAGTATTAAACAGCATCGGCTCTCCGGCCTTGAATGCACATCCCGGGGACACGCCAATTGCTCATACAAAGCACCCAAAGATTTTTCCTTCGTAACGAAAAGAGTGGACTTGGCTTTTGCAGCGGTTTCGTCGCTCGCTCGTTCCAGCCCCCGAACGAAGGACCGCAGAGTCTTTCGACACACGTGGACCGACCTGACCGCCATAAAATGATTTCCCCCTTCGATTCAGCTGCAGGCTCACTGTATCCCCCCGTCTTCCACGCAATGCCCAGCGATCGGACGTCCAAGAGAAGCAATGCGTACGTTGGTAGACACAATAATCTCTGTGCAGATCAGAACAACAATACCAATACGACATCGGGGCGAAATACTTATGTGTTTTCTCTGTTCTCGTTGGTTTTGAATGTAAATGGTAGGTCTTGGTCTTCGACGATCTCGATCGACCTTGACGTGATGGAGATCCCATCGGTCGAATGGGTCTTGAAATCTGACTGATATACCACTAGTCAGGGATTCGACGGGAGATGGGAATTCGAAGAATAGCCAGGGCACTCGAAACAAGGAATGAGCACAGTCATTCACCCACACTTGCACCAACATTGATGGGGAGATAACCCTTGATTTCCTAGCTACACAGTTCATTGTAATAGTTGTCCGAGGCATGTAGGCCATGTTAGAATGCTTGCCCATAATGATATGTGGTGAAACTTGAGGCAATATGCAAATTTCGATATGGTGCAAGTGATGGTGGAATGGTGATTCTCAGCGCTTATTCAAAACATGTCCGTAGTTCAATCACAGTCCACCCACAAATCTTTCAAAAATTCTGAGACTATCCTGATAGCCAGCTTATGTTGCCACACGAAGCAATCCATAAGATAAGGTGTTGTTGTGTTGTGTTGGCCTTCGACATTTTCGTGGTGCAAGTGTGGGTGGATGACTGTATATGGTCAGCGAGGTAAAGATGCGTGTCGTGCGCATTTTGATGAAGCATAAACTCACATTTACATCAACAGGTAAACGCCCCTACAGTGGCCAGTGATCATCTAAAGGAAGGATGTATTAGCGTGGTCGTACAGTTGGGCAGAAGAAAGGTTCTGAAGCTGAAGCTGAAGGATCATACTATGGCCCATTACTGTACCGATATTTTTTACCCACTTATCTCTAGATGCACGCCGATCTACAACACGTAGCCAGGATTGAAATGTCGGAGATGTGACCCGAAGACTAGACGACATTGAGACGACATCTCCAATATTTCAATCCTTGCAGGTGGGCATCTTTCTCTCGTGGCTACGGGTGTATCATCGTCACGCGTTACATCGAAAGCTCGTCGGGCCTTGTAGGCATGGCGGACGAATGGCATGGAATTAGGAAGACCGTTCGCGCTGAATGCTGCTATCGACCTTGTGTGGGCTGATGGGCATAGGGTGTGCCAATGGGTTTCCAAGTAGTTGAGTGCAAGGAAAAGCCCGAAACTACCGCGCGGACGCCCAATGCCACGTGTTTTGCAACTCCGCGCCGAACCAGCGGGCCAGGGTCCTTCTAGACACAAGATAGAATACATAGCCCAACGAAGACTAGAAATATAAAATGATAGATGAAACTGTGTGTCCGTGCGTAGAATAAAAGCGGGGAAGTGTACTGCTAATAGGGGAGAGGCAGTGACGGAGTCCATGAAATACGAAATTAAACCAGCGGCGGATCGAAAAGCCCAGCGCCGAGTCCAACAACGAGGCAAGTGGGGAGAATGTACGGTGCTAGCATGATCCTATCGACGTCAACGAACACCCAGGCAACAGCGCACAACGACGGCACTCGACATCAGACAAATGCAGGGAATCAGAAGCACGGCGGACCAAAAAAAAAAGCACTGCAAGAGCTTGCGATCGGTATCCCAAAGACCAAGAAAGAACCAGAACTCACGACCCTCGACACCGCATCGATCACACCATGACAAGCCTGCCCATGACATACGTGCCTCCGTTGACGAGGCCGCTCGGAACATCGACCCCGTCTTGCCCACCCATGCCCACCCCGACAGTCGTGCCCCCGCCCGAGAGACTGTTGCTTATGCCAAGGCCTGGTCCAGGGAGCGTCCCGTTCCACCCACACGGGTGATATGGGCACGCATCCACGTTCTGGTCCCACGAATCGCGCTCTTCGATCCAGTCGTTGGACTGCGCATCGCGCACGGCGTGCACGGGTGCGAGTGGGACAGATATGGGTTTGGAGTCGGCAGGGGCAATGGAAAAGTGGAGGAGGGACTGGGGGATCCATTGCGTTGGGGAGGGTGCGCGTCTGCGGCGTTTGGCAGGTGGTCTGGCAGCGCTGTTGGTGTTGTCGGATGATGTGGTGGGCTGGGGAGGTGACTCGGGCATGTCGGGTTCGCGGGTGCGTTTACGCGAACGGGGTGCAGTGGGTGGTGAAGCTGTGGAGGTCGATGTGCTGGGGACTTGATCTGCTGTGGTACTGGACATCGTGTCAGAGGAGGGAGTGGGGTGGGCAGTGGAGGGATCGATTGGCTGCTTGGACCTGTTGACGGGTTTAAGGATGCAGCGTTTGACGTGTCGATTGAGATTAGATGCGACGCCGAAACGACGGCCACACGTCCCACAAACAAATGCTGGGTGACGTGTGAATGTGAGGGGTGAGATGAAGAAGAGAAGACAGACCTTTTTCGCCGGTATGAACGAGGAGGTGCTGTAAGTGTGCCATAAGCCATGAGTTCATAAGTGATAACCGGTGCGGTGAATCGGGGATGAAAGTGAGCCGTACCTTTCTGAGGGTCGAGGGTCTGTCGAACGACTTTTCGCACATCCAGCAGCCGTGCTTCTTCTCCCGCGTGCGGGTTGGCTGGCCATCTTGTCTGGCGGTGGTGCGCGACCCGCTCGTCGTCGGTGCTCGCGTGGCGACCGTGGTGACAGAGCAAGCGTTGCGAATCGACTGTGTGATGTCTGCGCGGGTGGGCACAGATGACGGCATGGCCGAGGACGGCCCTGGCAAGGTGAGCGCGCCGGGGAAGTACGGCGGTGGGCCTGTGCCGTGCATCGCAGACGAGTCAAAGATGTCGAGGTAGGACGACGACGGGGGCTGTGGATGGTCGAGGAGGAGCGGGGGGTGGTGTGGATAGTCGTAGTGGAGCTGTGACGCGGGGAGTAGAAAAGGGAGGGTGTCGCAGGACCAGGCAGTCGATTGGGGAAGTTGGATTCCCGCGATGGACTTGAACCCTGCGAGGGAGGGGGGAATGTCGGGGACAGATAAGGATGCGCTGTTGACCATGGAGCGGAGTGCAGACATTGGCATTCTGTGGTGGTGGAAGAGGAGGGAGGGCAGTGGGTTATATACCAGCGGACGAACACAGCGAAATAAGCATTCAACTCCGGACACTCGCATGCCTGATCCTGATCGTCGAAGCGTTCCTCCGTCTGATAGTGCGAATGAATGGCATGGCCGTCAGATCGGGGAATGCCTCTCAGATATCCCCGAGGCGATACCGTCGACGATCTCACTGCCCCAGCCATCGCCGCGCTCGACGACGATCCAGCTGCGCGCCATGAAATCCGTGCGACGGCCACGAGCGAAGTTGCTACGGGGCGAACACAAACACGCACAAACACGACGCACAAATTCGATCCTAGCAAATTCACCCAGCAGATGCCATGGCCATCACCGCTGCACAGAAGACTGCGATCGAGGACATCCTCAGCATCCTCGTCGCGGCGACACCCTCCAGGGGCAAGCGACAGCTCGCGGGCATGTTCTTGGACCTCGTCGACAGAACAGACTGGCCAGAGTATTACGAGGTAACGCGTCCTCTCCCTCGTCCATCCTCACCGCATCCATCCGTGTAGATCATCCCAGAACCACGCTGTCTCAATGGCATACGCGCCAACGTAGAAAAGAACCGCTACAAGGACCCACTCAACGCGTACACCGACCTCTCGCTCGTGTTCTGGAACGCCCTCTTCTACAACGAACCAGGCAGTCAGATTGCAACGGACGCAGACACTCTCAAGGTGCGTCCACCATCCCCTTCCGTCCCTGGTCCGCGGCCGTAGTTAACTTGAAAATTATATATCTATATATATTACTATTATTATCGACAAGAACATCCTAGTGTCCGAATGGCAAAAGCGGAGCGTGCTTCCGAGCCCTCGCCTCTCGCCTCCGCCGGCATCCCCTCAAAAGGTTCACGGCGTGCTCGCCTCCGCGCCGCCCCCTGCTCCCGGTCCGTCTTCTGTAACACTCCTGCTCCCATCAGAACCCGTCGCGTCGACACCCGAGATGGACATCGACGTCGGCGGCGGCCTGTCCCCAGACCCCGACATCGACAACGATCACGACAACGACAGGGGCCAGTCTGAGGAAGCCGGGATGGCCTCCATGGCGGGCGACGGAGACGGAGACGGAGAGGCCATCATTCGCCAGCTCGAAAACAGCCTTCCCCGTTGGGAAGGCTTCGGCGACTCCGGATGGATGCCCGATGCCACCAAGGTAAGCTGTCTCCCTTGCACCGGACTCGTCCTTCGTTCCCGCCGTCATCACCGTCATGATCGTCGTCCTGGCCCACGTTACGATGCCGCTCCGTTTTCATTTTGTGGCGCGTATACTACCGGTGTGCTGTACAGGACCGTCTGTTGGAGCTGGTGATGGCGATCAAGACCCATAAAGATGTCGTGTACGTTTGCCATGCTGTCCCATCTTCCATTACGTGAACCCTTCCCCCCCTCCAGCGGAAATCGTTTGGCCGTTGCCCTCGAAGCTGTCCCAGAGGAACCTACATCTCCCATTTTGTCTTATCAGGTAAGTCCCCATCATACGACGCCATCCCAAACGAGGCCCTTGACATTTTCTGCCAAAGTCATCCCTGTCCCTGAAATTGATAGAGGTAAGTCCATCCGCATCGTGCCCTCTTCTCGACCCATTCTCTCTAGGGACGTGCCCGATCCAGCAATTACCAATCTCCCAAGGAATTCGATCTGGACATGACTCGTCTGTTCGAAAAAGCACGACGCTGGCACGAGCCATGTACAGAACCATATGGGCGTGTTTTGCTTCTCCAGGTAAGACACATACGCATATCCGTTGTTCTATTTGGCAAGTGCCCATCCATAACTTGTATTATATAATTTTCTTTTCGATCGTCGGAAATTGACCCATTTTGAAAGCGGCTATACCAGGCTTTGACCTCCTCTTCTCCGCCTCCCGGCCCACCTTACTCTTCCAACTCCAATTTCGCTTCCATTCGTGCAGGTCCTGGTACCGCTCGTCCGCTTCATTCCGCGGATGCCGAAGGCGTGCCTGGCGTCACCACATTTCGCGTCTCGAACAAGGATCGGACGTTCGTCGATGAGGTCAACTACAAGGGATGGGCTATCCGTCTCGCAGACTGGCTGCACCTCTGCAACCCAGACGACCCGAGCCGGCCCATCATTGGCCATGTGTTTCGATGCTGGATCTCTGACGAGCCGTTCGTATCTCTTTTCCCTCCACCATTTCCTGTCGCTGATCGTACTTCTAACAGTGCGAAAAAGGGACAGCCTGGTGTGACTGTCTGCTGGTACTACCGACCTGAACAGGTAAATCTCTGAAACATGTATCTCCGCGTACGGCGCACTCATGGGATGCTTGCTGTCTGCCATCAGACCTTCCACCCAGCCCACACCATGTTCATGGAGAAGGAAGTGTTCAAGACAAGTACGATAAGCCCCACCCACCCCCTTGATACTGATGGACTGACTTTGTATTTTTACTTGCACTTCTCGTCTTCGTCGCTCTGGGTTCTGCTTGGGTATGGTATCCTCACACCCCGTCTCCCCACCCACCACCTCCCCCCATGCGTTCCCCCGTCTCCTCCATTCCCCCACCCGGCCTTCGCGGCCCTTCCCCCCACAGGCCACTTCGCAGACCACCCCGTCGAAGACGTGATCGAGAAGATTGCCTGCCAGTTCACCGCACGACACATCCGCGGTCGTCCCCGTCCTCCATACTGGTACCCCGGTTTCCCCCTCTACGTGTGCCACTCGCGGTACAATGACCGTGAACGGCTCTTTGTGAAGATCAAGAACTGGAGCTCGTGTATCCCCGAGGAGGTACGCAAGAACGACGAGTTTATGCCTATATATATGTTCGAGCGGCTCGTGTACCCGCCCAAGGTGCCGAGTCCGTTCGTGGGCAAGGGCCCGGTCAAGGGTCCGGGCGGGATCGGTGAGCCGATTTTGAGAGCAGAGGGGGAAAGGATTGAAGGTGGCGGGACGGGGCGGAAGAGGCCGAGGAGGAACAATAACAATAACAGTGCTGCTGCTGTCGCGGAGAGTTCGACGTCCATAGCAGCCGCGATCGCGCCTGCGACGCCTGCAAGGCCTGGCATGGGCGCGACGTCGAGTGCTAATATCCCTCCGTATTACCAGCAGCAGCCACTGAAGCCGCACGCGACGACCGCCGCCGCCGCCGCCACCACGAATACGAATACGAGCCCCGACACGAAAGATCGCAGTATGTTGACTGCTGCAGGCAACCTGACCGTACCGCCCATCGTGGACAAGCTCCCCCCAGAAACGAGTGCGTCGCAAATGTCCGATTGATTTGAAACGTACGATGATGACTAACACAACACACGCGTCGGTGATCACAGCGAAATACTTTGACCGATCGCCCGATACGAACGAGCTATTGTGGTTTGCCGCGCCACCGCTCAATGTCGTGCGTGCGCCGGCAGCCCCGAAGCATAGCATGGCGTATTTGCATTATCTGGCGCGGAAAAGGAAGGAGATGGACATGTTGGGTTCCAGGTCGAACGGGGATGAAGGGGATGCCGCAGACGTGGACGTCGATGTGGACATGGACAGCGGGGCACAGGGTGGTGGTGGACATGGACCAGCAGCAGGGAAGCGACACCGTAGTGCTGTGCGGCCTACGGTATCGGAGATGATGGCAGCGGCATTGGATGCTGTGGCTGGCCAGTTGGAGTGAGGGGGGGGCACTTGGTTTCGCCCCCGCCTTCGTCTGTTGTGTAGCTGGTGTTCGGCGTGCCGGATTTAGGTCTCGCCCCCTGTTCGATATGTACTTGATGGCTGTAATGAAAAAAAGGTAATTCGTTCGACGTATGCAGAGGAATGGCCCCTTTCTTCGAATCTGGCTAGTCCCCCCCAGCAGACGCTCATACGTAAGTCGGTGTATCGGGGCAGTTATTATTATTGCCCTTCTTTTCTGTAGAAGAGTCCAATTGTGTGTACATAGGATCCAGACTGGCTAATAAGAGAAGCTTGAGAAGAGTCCCAAGTTCATTTTCGAGCCTTGAAATTCGAATTCTCGTAGTAAATAGCCACTCTGTTCTTTTTGTTTCTCAAGTGTGGTCTGGACTGCCCCTTTGCAAGGCTCTCCCGGAGTCCTTCTCCATGCGAAGATGCAAACGGGGATAACGTCGCTATCTCCGCGGACGGGAAGGCGGAAGGCTTCGATTCACACCGATTTCTAGAGAACAAGACACCGAGGGTTCCTTCTAAAGTCTCTGTGAGGCATGCGTGAGGAGCGCGCCAGGGACAGGCACAAGCATTGGACGTCCTCCTGGCATATTATGCAAACGGCTTAGACGCCGAGCACTTCCACCGACTCGGACTGACCTTGTGTGTGCTACATGTTGGCATTTATTTTTTATTTCAAGCGAGTGGGGTTATGAACATCGAAAGCCCCGCAGAAGCACGATAATACTGATTGGTGCGAGTTGTGCTTGGCTTGGCTTCGACATAAAATTATTAGACGCATCGGCGCATAGCCCCATTGAACTCGAAGCTTAGCACCATGGAGACGCATGCACGGACGTGGCAGGCTACCTAGGAGCCCTGCCTCCTCTCCCCGAATAGGAGGCTCTTCCAAATTCATGACTAGGACGGTGCAAGTCCCCGGAACGGCCGGAAATTAGTGGCCACAGAGAATAGCACGCGGTCGCGCGGGTCGTACATGAATTATGTGCAGTGCCATGCGAACCTGGTCCAGTTAGAAGAATTCAAGGGTAGGACACGCGCAATCGAAGGCAGTCTTGAAATTGTGGTTCTGTACGAGCGATGGGTTGCAACGGATCGCGAAAGCCAGCGGACGCAGCGGCGTGTGGGACGATATTCGAGAGGAGTACGACTCGCTGCGATCTTTCCATTCATTCGCGTCGTAGTATTTGATTGGTGTAGTATTCTGACGAGGGTAAGGGTAGTGATGCGTTGGATTGGAAGTGTCGAGAGTTTGGGAATTGTTCATTTGTGTGTTGATACATGAGCGTGGTTATTCTGCTGCCATTTCTCTGGAGAAGCTGAGTGGGCCGTTGACCACTACTACTAAGCCTGGAATATTGGAAATGGCTTATCAGGCCCGTTGCCCTCGGGAAGTGGGGCACCTCCTCTTGTCACTGCGATCTAGCGCAGGTATTTTTCGACTTGCGTATGGCAGGCTGGAGTGCGTGCGTCATACTTACCCATGGACTTGTGAGCTGAAGATGACCTCACTTACGAACTACTCATTAGATTCACTTTCCGAAGGAGGACTCCAAACGGCCTGGATAAAATATCATACCATAATACAAATTGAATCGCTGGGGTGCATACCAGGTTCGTTGGTCACTTAGGAGAAACGAGTGGTGCGTGCAAGGCCGATCGCACATAGCTGTCACTGCTTTCAGGCCCATTGGATCTAGGACGATATCAGTGAATGAGCCAAAGAGCGACCCAGTAAATGAGATCCACTGGACTTACCAGCACTAAGCAGTACTGAGCAGATGCTCTACGCCTAACCATTAACATCATGTTCCTTCCGCTTCGCTGGGTATCTCCTATCTAGACTCAAGTGATGCAAGCGGTTTGGATCCTTGATGTCAAGGGTATTCAGAGTCCAATACCACCATATGAGCAATAGATAACACGAGTACTCATGGATGGTCGTCCATGCAGGTGAATAAAGAAATGAAGGTAACGTCATTGCGACGCAGAAAACACCTCGAATACCCTTCTCAACTGAAAACGAGAGTGCGACCCACCTTTTACACAGACGAAGTCGCCTATACATTTCAGAAGAAGTCACCGTGCAAGACGCCAAAGAAATGATCACTCTCACACACAGTAGATTTGTACCCCAACTTCAGTTCTTGGTTCCACCAAAAACTAAGCCGTTTAAGTCAAGATTGAAGATGAACAAGAACGTTTTGGGTGGAAAGCGATAGAGCCTCTGTTGTACAGAGATTGCTGAGCACACTGTCCGGTTATCAGCATCATCGCATTTTCAAAAAGTTGGATGCTAAGGAATGCATGGTTTTCAGCACTGCTCTGGAGTTCCTAAACAGACCAAAGAAGCGACGGAAGGCGAACTCACAATTGGTGCTCATCTACAAGAGCGTCGAAATACTATTACACTGATTGACGAACTCGAACTTACCTCTCGTGTGTAGATGGGCATCATGATAATCGCACCATCCCACCGTTTTCAATCGGGACTTCAAGCCTATAGCTAATGGAGGTCAGTAGCTTCCATAAATCCGTGGATGGTGCCATGCGTGATAGACATGTTGATCAGTTTCTACCATTCCTTCCTTCTCTACCGTACTGTGTGTGTCCTCTAGCGGCATCACAACCACTGCCAGCGGCCGCAGCTTCATGGGTAGTGTGTGGTTTTATCATGTGCTCCAATGTGAATGAACTTGAGTTCAAACGGTTGTTTGTTCCCATAATTGGTTTTGGTTTTGAACCGTTCGCACTCAAACCTTCCCATCGCCCAACGACATTCAACGCAGGCCCTACGCATAGAGGACGCGACGCGGAACGAACAAAAATCATGAATCACTCCAGCGAAAGATGCTGCCGATACGATCGTACTGAGCTTGCTTCTACTGACAGTGGCTTCGATGGCGCTAGTCGTTCTCGTTTTTGTCCGCCAGGCACTCAAATGGGACCACATTCCTGAGGCATTGTGGATCCTGCAGAGGGCGCTCTCCGCGCTGGCCCTTTCCGTTACCTCTAGCGTGGTGGTACTGGTCGGGAAGCGTTACGTGTTTGCCCAACTCTCAGCACAAGGTATCAAGAGTCAGAGAATCGTTGTGTATGCCAATTCATCGATCACTAACTTGCTAGGTCATTTCATGCGCTGGCATTTCGAGGGCATTTCGCTTGCGCTTTTTGCGTTCTGGTTACTGGGCTTAGCTACTGGTTTAACAGCCAATAACGCGACGAGACTGGAATCCTTGCAGACTACTCAGAATCTTGGGTTACCAATAGGTTCCTTGGATCCAAAGGACATTATGGGTCAAAGTATGACATTGGCTGCTCAAGCATCCGCTGAACTAGACTTCGTCGTCTCCTCGTTAGCCTCTGGATTGTTGGACTAGTTAATGTGGCTGGTGTCCGAACACTGCAGGGAAAACGTGCAGGAAGTATCTACTACCAATCCCTTCCCGACAATGCATTGTTTGGCCAATTCAACACCCCTGCATTCCTCAATGGTTTCCAAGTCTCCATAGACAGCGTCAGTTCCGTGCCTTCGTCTGCCCAGATGCTCAATTGCTATACCGCATATTCAAATCTCGGTCTGACTTTCTACTTTGTTGGTGGCGCCAACACCCAGAAATTTGCGTTCGTTTATATTATGGACAACTCGACTCACTTCCGGGTCACATCCACTGTAGTCATATTGAATGGAAGACTGACTTCGGACTCGGTCCATACGCAATTCGCACTGGATGGCTCCACCGCGCCCCTGACGATGTCAGATAGTCAATGGGCATCGCAGATTATGGCGTGGTGACTAGGTGAAGTGAAATGATAAAGATTCGACAGACTACGAGGTCAGTACAGAGCTCAGGGTAGAGCAATAACCCCAGTGCTCGCAATGAAAGCAAACATCATGAAGATCATAGAGACATAGAATTTAGTCAAGAAGGAAGTCATTTTACTGGAATGTAACTGTAGGTGAGTCGCTAAATTTGTTTAGAGTCGTAGTTTAAAAGAACCAAATGTTGTTCGATGCTGGGATCAGACAAGGCTTTCATCGTATGTTAACTCTTTAGTGGTGCTTCAAAGTCCTACTTATAATTTTCAGACTTGTGGTGTAGGACCTGCATGACAAAGCCTGCGGTTCATCGTCCTTGCGCTGGGTTCGGGATCAAGCTTCAAGTGGATGGTTGTGATCGAGACAGGGTGTATCGGAGGGCTGGTAACATGCAGTGACTCGTACCCGTGGTGATTCGTATATACATGGCAAGGACCACAGTTCAACCACGCCCTGGTAAACATACTTGAGATGATCTGTACCAAAGAAATAGCACTGTTGTAGACGGCAGGCACATTGTTGAAGGAGCATGCCAGCGCGTATGAAAAAAGTCCATGTGTAACACTACAGTTCGTCCAGCCCAGTTACTACCAGTATCTAAAGAATGTTACTATGTATGGCATACATAGCATACACGTTCACGCATCAAGCTTTCAAGTCCTCGTACATCCGCACATTATCCACCCCGAATTAGAACAGAATGCTAAAAGGATACGAACCTATGCGCCAAAATCATATTAGACGGCCTGGATGCTTCTGTGGAATACGACGTACCGATATTTGTCATTTACTTTAATTTGTTCAGTAACGACGACCCCGCTGTGAAGAAAGATGTGGTCCACGTCAGAATACATCATACAAAGCGGGTTTACACAAACCAAACTGGTCAGTGTGAAGCGAGTCACTTACTATTGGCCAATGTCTTCACCCCTCTCTCCAGCTGCGCCCTTGCATCCCTCCCGGCGACGCTCTCCACCGCACTCAATGCCCTCCCTGCGATCCGCCCCCCTACTCCCCCGTCGTTGTTAGTGGCATTGTAGCCGTCATTGTTATAAGCGCTACCGTAAGGCGGGCCCTGCCCATACGGCGCATAGTAGCCAGATGACTGAGGATGTATCGGTGGGCCTGTGTCGACAACCATCCACCAATGTCAGCACGAAAAAAATGAATTGAAACAGACACAAACAGAACAAATAGATACCCACGCGGTGGAAGAGTAGCCGGAGAAGATGGGGGTGCAAAACCTGGTTGGGGAACATGCATCGTCCCTGGTGGCGGCGAATGCGGGTGTGGGCTGCCGTAGCGATACGGCAAGTGTGGACCCAACGGCATCGGCATGCTCTGGTTCGGGTATGCATACTCGTCGGGTCCAGCATGCATAGCCGCAGGGAAAGCCCACCCGCCAGGGGACGCATATGACGCTGCGTATGTGTCCTGCGGGTCCCCGATGCTATGTGGGGATGGTAATAAAGGGGTTGGCATGCTTGGTACAATCGAAGGGATGTAAGGGTCAGCAGGCGGAGAGAGAGGTCTCCCCACCGAAGCGGTTGACGGGCGGTGAGCGTGCGAGACAGAGGGTGACTGCGAATGGTGATGGTGGTGCCACTCTCCAGACCATCCTCCGCCCGTTTCAGCTCCTGGAGTATACGTGGTCGAAGTGGATGTAGACGACACCATCGCAGGCATATGCATCGCTGCGCTCTCGGAAGAGCAGTGCGAATGCGGTTTCATTGATGGGGTCGGTGGTGTAGGTGGGGGTGGAGATGCCTCTAATGGACGTGCAATCGGGCGCGGTGACATATTGACAGGCGGCGGGCTGAAGCGGGGTGATGTGGCTGCAGTAGGTGGGCGAGCTGCAGCATTGACGGGTGGCGGGCTGGGACGTGCTGAGGCATTGACAGGGGGTGGACGGCCGGAGACTATTGGACGCGAAGACGTGTGCACGGGAGCTGGACGTACAGATTGTGCGCGCGCAGGTAGCGCCGGAGTTGGTGAGCTGCTGTGCGCTGTTGCTCCCAACACCGAGTAAGAGCGAGGTGGGAGTGACGGAGCGGATATCGATCCTGAAAGAGAAGGGTTCCTGGCCGGGGTGAGAGGTGCTGTATCAGAATGGACAGCGTTGCTATTCCCACTCCCACTGGGCTGACCATGGGACAGTGCCATGGCCTGCGTCTGTTCGACAAGCTCTTCGATTGAGTAGGGTGGAGGGGCATCGCCGCCCGCTTCTACTTCTTCCCACTCCTTATACGCTTGACCAGCCACCTCTATGTGCTTGTTGTCTTGCTCCTTTGCGTTGTTGTCCACGTAATGGGGTCTCGACGACCAGTAGTCCTGCAGTTCTTTGACAGGGAAGGTTTCCATAAGGACACGTTCCCCGTGAAAACCTTCTGCGGCGTATCCTGCGATCCGCATGTACCAGTCTGAAGGGAGGTCGTATCCATCTACATCAAGCGCGAGGAAAGTAAAGTCCGGGTTCACGGGCAGTTGGGAAGCTTTCGGCACAATGGGCATGAAGGCTGTCCCTTCGTCATATCTGAAAGCATTAACAAAGCGTGAAATATAACGGTCGGAGGACATACTCGTCCCACATTGCGCCATAGATGGTGCGCACACCTGCACGGCGTGCGTTGTATATCTGCTTCCATAGAAACTTACCACCATTCCGCTTAATGTCGTTTCGTCCCCATTTCCCTTGGGAAAGGTTATAGCCCTGTAGAAATGGATGTTGGGCACGTAAGATAGACAGTAAAAGCATGAGACAACAACACTCACGCTTCCACCAGGTAAAACAACAGGAATATAATCGACTTTCTTCCCAATCTCCTCTCCAAGCTTCTTCAAGTAATCAGCATCTGCCTTGACGCGTTCTTCTCCCCATCGATCTGCATCCTCCTCGTTCCCGTACCTTCCGACCGTCCACGGACTAATTGCATCGAACACATCTGTCCACATGGGCACAAACTCGGGATTGCGGTCCGCATCAGATGTGGATGTCCTCCAGTGACCTGGTACACCAGCCATTAAGTAGACTCCACCAGGAGTGTTGGAGCGGAAGAATGCGGCGATAGAGCGTACAAGCTCTGGCGTGTGGTGGCGATCATTGAGGCCAAAGCCTGTAAAGTACAATGTATGAATTAGAAAACGAAAAAAGAAAGGACATACCCCACAATGCAACAACTGGTTTGCCTTTTTCGCGAAGGTAACTGGGACTATCGAGGATGCACTCCTCCCGCAGGAGATGGATCCAATCTTGTTCGAGCACCTTTTGGACACGGTCTACGGATACACCAGACACGTCGTACCTGAGTGGACAATGGGGTGGAGCCATGTCGAGACGAGTCAGAGAAGGTGGAGATAGCGCATATATGTGGAAGCACAACGAACATGATAGAAAATACCCTCCCTTCTGCCTCAGCTGCCTCCCTGACGCGTTGCCCGACCTCGTCCCTAACGCGCCGTATGCCATGATTGCCCTTTTCAACATCGCACTGGCCAACGAATCGTTGTAGAAACGCCCCGTCAACACCGCTCAGAGCCATCCAGTGGAAATGTCGCCTGACGGTGTTGGGTTGACGAGAGGAGAACACGAACGCTGGCCCGCCATCTGCCATGTGAAGTCCCGGGACAGGAAACAACTCAGAAGGGGAATATTCGGAAATGTCTGGCCAGTAGTCGACGTTGGGGCGGCCGCCCTGGGAAATGAGACCATCTGTCCAATGAAGCCATCCGCTGTGCCCTGTGAGAGGCGCAGCACAGTAGAATGAACTAGATCCGAGAGGTGATCACACAAACAACGTACCTGGATAAATGGGTTCGCCATCGCCTGCACAAGTGAACCTAGTAGGAGTTGGTCAGCGATAGTTCCTAAGTAATGTTGATTTGGTTCCGAGAGGGTACCGCACTCGGATCAGGACTCGGGGGTGCAAGCCACGCCCCAAAGGATAGATGATACCCACCAGCCTTGATATCCGACGAGAAACTTGTCCTGTATGGTTTTTGGGTTTGCTCTGCGAAATCAGCCAGTGAGCAACAAGTTGGCCATCGACAAGCACACAATCCGATATATCCAAGCCCACCTTCGTATGGGTCGTTCTTGATGTTCACCCCTGTACATACCTGTAGGTCTCTCAGACGTTGGTGTTGTTCTTGAGAATGTCGTGGTGGACGTTCAGTTTCAGGTCGCCCTGCACAGTCGCAGTGTCAAAATGTCAGCCAGCGCATCGCATCGAGTCAACTCGGGTTAATTTGGCAACACCCTGCCTCCTTCGCCGTGCCAGGGTGCATTTAGGGATCCATACTTCAAGTCTAGGGATCGTGTAGTTTCTGTAAGTCGTACATGCTGGAATGAAATAATAGCTGCACAGACAACCCTGCAGTCAGAGCAAGAGTCGCTGTCGACCCTGATCAAGCTGTGCAGCAGAGATCTTTGGAACCTTGCTGGACGACCCATAATTGCCGCCCTTTCGTTGAACTGGCACCTAGTACCACAGTAGACTTCTTTCCCCCTTCACAAAAAAAAAGAAAACAGCGACGCGAATACCATGGATGAAATAGCCAGAAAACTAGCACATGAGATGGTTAAGAAGTTAGACTCGTAAGTTCTTTGGCACTGTCCACGGACATCCGAGACATATCCCCTGTCCCAGAATACCCACCACAGCCAGACTACTCATCGCGATTGCAGGCTTCCCGGCATCTGGGAAATCTACACTCGCTATACTTGTCGTTAACCATATCAATGCTCTATTATCCAAAGTGAATCCTGGTCTGGACGATTCCATGCCCTCACTCCCTGGGGCCGTTATTGTCGGTCTGGATGGCTGGCACTTGACCCGAGCACAACTAGATGCCATGGAGAATCCAAAATTGGCCCACGCCCGTCGAGGAGCGCACTGGACGTTCGATAGTCAGTCCTACGTTTCATTCGTGCGTCTGTTGAGAATACCACTCCATGAGGAAATGCCTCCCATCACTGCCCCTTCCTTCGACCACGCGCTCAAAGATCCAACACCTCATGCAGTGTCTATACGTCCTCACCACCGGATTGTGGTCATTGAAGGACTGTACACGATGCTCGATATCGAGGTGTGGCGAGACGCTGCGGAGAAGATGGATGAACGCTGGTGGGTAGAGGTCGACTGGGAGGTGGCAAAGACCAGGCTTATCAAGAGGCATATCTTGACTGGTGTCGCAAGAGATATGGATGAAGCCATCTGGCGGGCTGACGAGAACGATGGCCCAAGTAAGCCATGATCTCCCCCCCCCGCCTTCAACAGCTGCGTTTGTCTGAACCTTTGGACAGATGGAAAATTCGTGGCTGCCAACTTGTACAAGCCTACACGAATCATTGAAAGTGTCGACGACCCGGTATATGCCCTTCCCTAATCGTGCCATACCGTCTCCGTTCCGTCAACTGCTGTTCTCAACATTTAGAAGGAAAGTGTGAACCTCCAACTGTTGCGACCTCGATAAAATATAAACTGTACAAGGATTTATACCAGTATTTCGAGCAGCGTTGGAATTTCGGGAAACATATGCATGTCATGTCATGCCCATAACATGTACCACTGGCTGCCCACAAGGTCTGCTTTACTTCACATGTCTTGTACTGTCCTAGAGAAAGTACGTCAAGAATTGATACCTCTTTGATCGGAGAATCAAGAGTCTTGAACTCTGGTAAGATTACGGGTTGTATTTCAGGGTTCTGATATGTGGGTTTCCATAATACGGCCACCCGCTCTTCCTGGCAGAACTCAAACCAGTGTCGCATGTGGATAACAAAAACTGCAGGGAGGTATCATCACATCGATTCAAATAACATGAGGAGAAAGCATTATTTCAAGTACACATAAGCCGGTTGAAATTATCAGGTCAGTTGCAGGTGTGAGTGAAGTGCAAACTTCACCACCGCAGCCAAGCGGTAAACGACTGCTGGAATCCAGTGGGGTTGCTGTGCTCGTTGATGACGCCCCTTTCATTGACGCTGAGCTGGTACTCCGTGCCTACCGTCGAAACACCGTAAGCTTGGACGGTCGAGAAATCGTCGATGTTGAAAAGCTGGTTTTGACAAGTGACGTTTGCAACACAAGCCGTCGAATAGTTCTGTAGTTGAGTGAGCATCTGTCACCATGGATCTGACAACTTTGATGTACGTACTTGGAAGAAGCTGTAGAATCCTCCACCTGTGGAGTGTCATCGGCAGGAGACAACACAACGGGACTTGCTGACTTACCAAAGAGCGTGATACTCCAAGAACTCTGGACGTAGAATGCCCAAGCTTCACCATGGGTAGCATCAAAAGTAGGATCAGAGTATTTGCTATTTATGCAGAAAGGTGCAGGGGCTTGAGGGATTGGCTGGTAGTAGGGCTAACATCCGATTTAATTCGTTACATGCACGCATAGCAGAGTCGGGGAGTCCCACCGTTTCTGTCTGAGCCAGGTCGATCCAGTGATTCTCGGCGTTGTGTAAGTTATATTGGTAAAGAGTGGCGTGTTCCGCTGTTTCCTTTGTGAGGCATCATAAAGTTTGGGGAAATGAAGTAACCTACAAGCTGATCAAGATTGATTAGTCAAGCGTAGAGCGTGAAGCAGAATGCACCACTCACCAGTGCCAATCATCCATACAGGACCGAGTGATTCAGAAAACAGACCGCGCCCAGTAAAGATGGTGATTTGACGGAGCTCGGGATCCTCCATGTCGTGATCAGCAGTCCAGACCCATGTGCCCTATCATAGCGTAAGTGGGCACCAACAACCAAAGACTAAAGTTGAGCTACTTCAAGGTAAGCACTGGAGCTTTCTGTCAGATACAAGCCCATGAACGCAGCCATGCAGTCGGTGTTCTGGGACCCTGCAGGGCATTCAGCAAATTGCAGGTTGGTACCCGCAGCTAAAGCACTCTGTTAGTGAAACGAATCGTATATCTTAAAGGCTAAACAAACCTCCACCAATCCTAATGTAGTTCAGGGTTGAAGTCATAAAACAGAATCGTCATAACCACATACCGGATATGACTGTCCCACATGCCAGCACCGCCCTGAACGCCCAAAGGCTCATGGACATTCCACTCAACGACAATGGCCCCAGGTGCTTCAAGTGGGTTTCAGTGAGCAGAAGTAAGGGAAAGGAAAAAATGGTTTACCGTAACCACGAGTAGTAAAGACGATGTCAGTGATCTCGAGAATCCCATGTGGTCCAAGGAAGCCACTGGCCCCAGGGAGACAACAGAGTGCAGGAAATCCAGAGCAGGATTCGCCAACCTGTACGACAGCTTTTGGATTCTTCTCATCCTGGAATCTGGACCCTCCGCCCATAATGACTGACCAGGCCTCGCCCACAACTTGGGAGCCAGCAGGGATGACGAGAGTATCGGTGATGTAGTAAGTGCCAGCATCAAGGAATATTAACTTGCATCCAGCATACTACATGTACTTTCGACGTGAACGATTGGAACTGCATAACACATCATTGCTTACCTCGTCGAACACTTTTTGAAGAGCCTTGGTGTCGTCCGTAACACCATCACCTACCACACCCAAGGACTTGACGCTCACGATTTGGTCAAGGGCGTAGTCTAGGTACTGGGGGTGGGTTCTGCCGAAAATCTTGCCTTGAGGGGTGACAATGTTCCAGGGCTTCTGGGGAGCCAGGATCATGCCTTGTGTGAAGACTGGCTTACCGTCCGTTCCGTGGTAAACATTTCCTTGGGCCCATGAGTAAATGGTCGTCACAGCATTGGTTCCTTCGAGGACGACTTCTCCGTTTTGGACACCAACAGCAATGGGAACGTTTTGGAGGAAAATGTTGTTCAGTACTAATGAGCCTTGACGAGAACTGTTGCTAGGTGTCGTTGTGGAGATGAAGACATCTGTGTTCGTAACTACGGCGTCGATAATTGCTTCGGACCCAACACCCTTATCTAAAATTCAGCAATGGCATAGTGTACGAGAAGTCTTTTCCTACCCCGGAATTTGTTGTGAGATTGAAACCGACCTTACAAGAGCGAGCTCGAAATCAGACAAACAGTAGACGGACGGACAGGATTCTTACTTTGCAGTTATTAATAGATACGTCCTGCCATGTCCACCCTATTTAACGCTTGATGACAACGTTTGTTGATACCACACGACAGACTCACCCCAATTCCAGGGAACAGCAATGGCTTACAATAGTCAGACCATTTCAAAGAAACCCCCAATATGAGCCTTACCAACGACTGCATCATTCACAGTTATGTTGCGGACAGTGAACTGCTGGTTCCCGACGAAAGCACCGATCTTGCCTGTGTTTTATCAGATCCGGATGTCAAACGCATAGACAACGTCTAGCGTACCTCCGTTGAAAATAATATCTGATAATATGGTATGTAATATTACGCCTAGTTAACATATCACAGCGAGACTCACCGCCCATGAAGCCACCACTGCAAAACAGATCAACTTGCGCCCAAACTCAGGGTCCGCGACTCACCTGCCATTCTCCATGAAGAGCCCTGGATATCAACCCAGCCATTTAGAGCCATATCATGCCACTACGAAGAAATATCAAACCTTGGTGCTGTGTTCCGTTTTCCTTTGACATTTCCACAACGACGTTCATCAACGATGTAGCTTGGGAAACCTGCCAGTGCAGACCAATGGCGGGTGCACTAGCAGGCATTTGTCGAAGGTCAATAATAAGGTTGCGGACTGAACGGTAACTACACGTATTGGGATGTTCGTTACGATCGCTGATCCACCGAAATACTATACGCACAAGTTATTCTGGTTGATGAACCACTGCGCGCCACCAGCCATGTATGGATCCGCGTCTGAATCTGAATGAGAAAAGATTCAGAGTAATTCTTTGGATCTTACCGATGACGGCAAACCCCTTGAAATTGGAAGCTGCAAGTAAGGTAGGAGGTTGTTTCGCATCGCCAATCATCTGGGTATAGTAATAGGTGTTGATAGGAGCAGAAACAAGATATTTTCTATCAAACCTGGTTAACACCACAGAAAGCCCGAAAACGATGCACACCTACCCAGGTGGGAAATACACGATTGCAGGGGTGATTCTGGTGTTTCCAGCACAGTCAATTCTAGCAGATACACATGAAGACACATAGCCTACGTCGATGAGCCACAGGTTCCACCACCACAGCGTTTACCAGAAGACATGGCATTACTACCAATAAAATCAGAGAGGAACGAGAGCCAATAAAAAGTGAATCACTTGATGGCTGCCGTGTCATCTGTGACACCATCACCCTTGGCACCGAAGTCTTTTACATTCCGGAAGACTTTGTAGGATTTGTCGGGGTTGAACGCTGATGTTCCTTGGTGCTTTATGGTCTCCAGCCAGTAGGGGTCTTGAGGGGAGGCAGTTCCTTGGGCAAGAGGTACAGAGCAGGATGAGCCGAGCGCGTGAGTGAATGGCACCAGCAGAAGGCTGATCATCCACACTGCGAGTAAAGACAGACGGAGTTGGCTGAACATGCTAGTACTTCAACAGCAGCCTTGTTTTATAAAAGAGCGACGGGGGTCAGACGCGCCGATAACAGTATTAGTCCCTTGCAAGAGGGAAGAACGAAAGAAAGCCAAAGCCAAAGCCATTTTTTTTGCCATGGCTCTAAACCCTGTTCGCTTCCAAATGTTGTGATCGGGAATGTGCGGAGCCGCATGTCTTCTTACGGAACATTTATCCATAATCTATAAATTATTCAGCGCTACGAAAAACATTACAGTAGTTGACTTTCTGAGCAAACATGTTGGGCTGAATTGAGTGGTCTCAGTTACTGCATCGGATAGTCTGTATAGGCAGTAGTACTCTGAGCTAAGGCACTGGCCAGTCTTTATCAGGCAGCCCAGATGCACGGACAGACACTCCATTAGCATACACTGGGATATGGTTAATTAATGGCGATCGTTCTTCCGCATCACATAACCGGAAACGGCAGGAGATTCGATGAGCGCCTTCCAAAATTTACGCCAAGTGATGGGGCAGCCCTGCAATAGGTCATAAGTATGCAAACATCACAACGAAACGCTATCCAAAAGAAAACTGACGGAATCTCTTCTCATGACGCAAAAGGATGCAGGGTCTCCGTAACGTGTCCAAGGTTCAATGTCAATCCAACCTTTGAACACCTCCTTGCGCATGTCCTTGCCACCAACGCGGAGATGCAAGGTACCTTCATCTCCTTTCTCAGTCGGAGCAACTTTGTACTGAATGTCCATCTGTTCCAGACTAGCTTTGATGCAGTCTATGAGGGTATTGGGAGGCTGTCGCGCATAGAAACGAGTGAGATGTGGGTTATATCTTCGCCCATTTTGTGTCTGAGACTGTAAGTCATGAGTCGTGAGTAGACGGGACAAGATCACAACGTGTCTGGACACACAAAGAGCAATAGGGTCTGCGTGAATTGCGTTTGGACTGACATCATGATGTCATCACCATCCGGATCCTTTCCAGAACTTCAAAGCAGGTGAGTTCGGTCAATTTGTATGTGAACAATGCGCTCACTCTGAACCCGACTCATCAAGCTCCACATACATTAGGTCACCACTGTCGCGCAGTGGTTGGGTCAGTTGCTCCGCGAGCTCCTGGACGCCCCTAGAAGCAAGCTGGCTCGGTCTGTCGTGCCGTGTAAGCGATGTCGGCAAAAGTTGTGAAATGCAAAAAGCTACCTCATGCACCAAGGATGAGCGGCAACGTCGGCGAGCGACATACGATTCGATGGATCGAGGGTAAGAATACTGCATACAAGAGCTGACGACATATCGGTATAGATAATGACGCGCTGCTGCAAACATACATAAAGCATTCTGTCCCAAACGATTCCATGGATCTTCGCGAAGTATTTCGCCAGAAACGTATCTGCAAAATTCCGGGCTGCGTGCTGTAGGTTCGTCCCACGGAGTATCTAGCAGGGAACTGAGACTAGTTTCCTTGGAATGATGAATGTCACCTACTCCCTGCGAGGAGGGTGAAAAGGATAATGCCCATACCCCACACATCAATGGGCTCAGCTTGATAAGATTGGTTATAATTCAGCTGTCGTCGTCAGATGACAATGGAATAGAAAAATGGACAAGGTCATACTTCTGGAGCAATATATGGCAAGCTACCGCAGCGTTCGCTAAGGGGGCGGATCTCTCCCGTTTTCAACAGTTTGTAAACGGCAGATAAGCCAAAATCTGATATTTTGAGTGTTCCAGCGGCATCCAGAAGTAAGTTTTCGGGCTTTAGGTCGCGGTGGCAAACGCCTTGACTATGGATATAAGCCTACAGGTACGTGTATTAGAACCAGAAGCTGAAACAGACGTGGAACTTGCTATGCCTGCGAGAAGTTGGTTAAAGTACAGATGCGCCACCTCCTCACCCACACCAACATCAGGGACTGTCTTGATGTGAAACCATCTTGCACTCCGCATGAAGTGGGCTCACGCACCAATTTTGTCAAACAAGTCACCTCCTGCTGCAAACTCCAGGAGCATGTAGATACCAGGTACATAGTGGTGTTTGTACTTCGGTTCCACCACTGCTGCGTTCAAAAATTCTAGTATATTCTTGTGTTTGAGCGCAGAATGGATCTTCATTTCTTTGTCCACCGTTTTGCGGTCTTTCTCCGTCGTGTGTTCAGTGATCTGAACAAGTTTGCAAGCGGCTACCAAATGGTTCTCTAAGTGCACGGCACGAAACACGCTATAGACTGGTTTAGGATAGTTGGTGGAAGGTCCTCGAGTAGCATCTTGCCTTGAAAATGCCCCCCCGCCGATCTTCTGGATGAGATCATATCCTACAAGTGTTTGAGAGACATATCGTGAGGAACAGATAGATACCCACCTACAATCTTTGGGTATTTCATGGCAGTACATGTGGACGATCAGTGTGATTGTAATTATGTAATGGTATATTCTTATCGCATGTGATCGAGTGACGAAACATAGTGTGACACATCACGTGGAAGTGACGTCACGCGATCACTTTCAGCGCTGGCAAGAGGAAATCTGCACTGAACACTGAACAGTGAACATTGCGGCATAGCTCGGGTTTGCAGCCAATCTCAACGCGCCCTACTACGTGTGAATGCTTGTTTACAAATTACAATGGGGTATTAGAAGTAGCATGGCATGTGTGAAGCATGTACCAAAAGAACCTATGTAAATAAATATAATGATGCATGTGTAGTGTATGTACGTATGTACGTATGCGGTGTCCAGCTGGGTGCTCTACACGTAGCCAGACAAGTCATAAAAATCATACAGGGAAATCCAACGAAGCATTTGTACCTAATTCAGATGATTTTCAACCTATCTTCAGATTGCGAAGCTCCATTTGCACGTCACGGATGTCAGAGCGATTCCAGTGGCCAACCCAATCCTGGTTCATACCCAACAAAGGTACTGAGGGCATGGGTGCGAATGGGGTATCGTTGGGAGGGGGAATGCAAACGGACATACTCTGTTTTCGGTGCCTCTGGGAAAACGAACGTTTTGGGATGGAAGCAGGGGCGGGGACAAGTTCAGAAGGGATGTTCTCGCCCAGATGACGAGCAAGCTTCGCCATCCGCTTCCGGCGGATGTCAACAGGATCAGGAGCGGAGAAGTTTGGTGTACAGGGTGTAGGTGGCAGGTCCGAGATGGGCAGGCAACCAGTTGGGGAGGGAGGAAGGGACACATAACGGGTATCTGTCGGTGAGACGGGAACAGTGTTTAGGCGCAAATATAATGGCCGTGGCTTTTCCGCTGCACGGCGACTACGTCCTCCGGATATTCCCAAAGGCTTCGTAGATGATGATATTTCCGCACTTCGCCTGCCCTGCGCAACGTCCGAACCAGTGCCAATAGTGTGTAAGGATAACGACGACAACGAGCTCAGCGACGTCAAGGAGAGTGACTGCGTCTCGCGGCGCGAAAAGATGGAACCCTGACGCTTAAGCGCCCTGGGTGTTCGTTTTTTAAGCCTGTTGCCACCTACTATGGGAAATGATGTGACAGCGAGATCATCACCCTCGAGGAGGTAGGGCGTTGTGCCCAAAAGAGCCCCCAGCTTGCGCGTCGAGCGGATAAGACGAGCACGCTGCTGCAAATCGAGGGTGTTGGTGGTTGGGGGAGGGTAAGCGTGGATGAGTGTGGTTACCACCGTTGAAGACATGGTCGTTTAGGAACAGAAGTTCGAAGAGCAACTTGTTGTGTGCGACGAGCTGCGAGCAGAAACAGAGCAAGGTGACAAAGTAGCCAGTACTTGTCCGTGCAAGAAAGAGAGATACGAGTGAGAGATATGGAGAACGAAAAAAGAGAATAGAAATGAACGGCCACGCTGTGTCCACCAGGGATGGAAGTAACTTGGAATAGAACAATAAAATCTTGAAACCGTGGTTGATATTGGCTTACGTAACACAACCCCACCACGTATAATTGTTCCAAAATAAGACACGTAGACAAGCCCTGCCAAATTGTGCCATGGTAATGATATGCTCCACCGCCTCGCACCCGATAGCGAACACAGCCCAGGCATATTGATCAGCGACATATATGGTATATTGTTACTATGAAGGAGTGTGCAAGTTGATGAAAATAAAAGAGAGTATCAGGTATGCTGTGTCTAAAGACATGATGGGCGACCAATTTTGAAATTTGCGATGTCGATAATAACTAGCTATGCCAAAAGAAAATCATGACAAGATGATGGTATCATATGAAGGGGACCTTCGGACAAGAAATATCGTTGTAGATCCTGCAGACCGTGGTCTTAGCAAACGTGGATATGTTAAACCCACTGTCGACTGACTCTGGACATTCCGACTTGAATAGTTCCAGCTCGATTTTGTCCAATGCAAATTCGAGGGTATCGAAGACCGGAAACCCGCGCCGTGCAGTTGGATCACGAGCAAGTTCGGCACGGTTGAAGAAAAAGTCGACGAGGTCGTCGTATTCACAATCGAAAAGTCGTAATGTCGACAGTTGCGCGCAAGGATAGACAATGTGCCGTTCTACCCCGCCAGGCGACTCGGGCTGTCCAACCGTGACTTTGAAAGGGTGGTTGAGGCAATGGAAAAACCCGGCGTCAGGTCTGTCCAAGGTCAATGTTCTCAGCGACGGCATACTGAGTAAGAATCGAGCAAGGTACACTTGGTGTCGAGGGAAAGCTTCATCGATCCAATCCCGAGGTGGACCCACCAGGAAGGAGAGGGCTTGTACATGGGTAAGTTCCACTGAGTCCAGTTGGCGCAACAGAGGTGCATGAGTGATGCAAAGAGCCTCTAAGAGCTGCGCGGAGTCCAAATCCTCGTAGGCGGGAATACCATAAAACGTGAGGTCAAGGGGGACATCCATCGCGTAGCCAGCTCTGCCAATCATCCTGCGACGATATTCGTGAACACAACCAGATATGTCACAGAGCGCCAAAGTTTTCAATGCTGGCATGTCAAGGTGGGGGAGCAGAGCCAAGGCCTCTTCTTGTGTCCAGTATCCCAGCCGAAGATGGCGAAGCTTCGGCAGAGTTATAGAAACCGGGTGTTCGAACGGACGCACTGGAAGACTACCATGGAGCTCAAGACTCTCCAGAGAGTGATTGCTCCTCGCAAGGATATCGCGCAGATCTGAGATAGAAGGTCGATTTCCCAGGGCAAGATGGTTAATGGTGAGAGTGGTCAGCCCCCCAATAGACCAGAGAGACCAATTCGCCACTGTCTGTGACATTTGCAGGTGCTTCAGGCGTGGTAACCGATCGCCTATCGTATCCGTTGAGCTTTCGAACGATCCCTCGCGCGCCCCAGCAGCATCAAACTCGATGAAACCACGATAATGGTTGGTGCTCGATGATAAATTAACTGGATTGGTTGGATCCCCGCGGCACATTTTCCAGCTCTCGAGACGAGGCATGCCAAGAGGAACGACCTTGTGTGAGATCCAGAAACTGATCTCTTTGAAGTCCGTGGCAATATCAAGCGACTTGATCCGATCGTGGGCAATCACGAGTAGATCCACAGCAGTGGAGGACAGTAACCGAAGGTACATGGAAACAGTCTCATCGGGAATGTCTCCTGTTGGACGACGTCTTGCCAAGTCCAGCTTGACGACCAAGGAACACTGCCCAGAGCGGGCAACGAAAGTCGAGGCTCGGGGCATCACGGGGCCGCCATGTCTTATCAGGGAGTTGATGCTGACTGACGAGATGTAGATATTCGTCCACAACATGGGACTGCCCAAGGCGATTTCCCGCCAAAACCTACATACGTGCGAGATAACGACAGGGAAGTTTCCCCCACCTTTGCCATCGAGGTGGGTGCCTGTGTAAAATATGTGGAACCATATATCCGCAGGGACACGATAGATGAACCCAGAGTTTCCGACCGTTCCATCTGTCTCGATAGTTGTCTCCACAGGGGCACTGGGTTCTTCAGGTTTTGGGACTAAGTTGCAGCCCGAACCAACCATCATTTGCATCTTCGAGACAGCGCACAGCGGAGTCTGGGGGAGTTTTCTAAGGTAGTCGACGTGGAAAGCTGGACCAATATCAGATTGGGCCATTTTATACACTAAGTGTCCTTGTGAGAAAACTTATGGTAGATGATGAGAATGCACTCACTTGAAAGAAAGTTATGGAGTCTACTGGGAGCAGGCACGCAGAATGGGTGTCTTTGATAGGTGGCGTTGGGCACATCCAGGGATTTATACCGAGGCGGCCAGCACGAAAAATGGGTGTGGACGCGCCCCAGTGTGTCCTTTCCACTGAGCATTATGCACAAAGCGTGCGTTTGCAGTGGTGCACACCATCACAGTTGGAGTGGAAAGGCCTTCTGTGGAATGGTGTAAAGCCGAAGCGACAGTTTGTGACTTCATTGTCTCATATTATGAATGCATCGACGAGGACATTATAATAATCTAGGTAGCTCACCTCCTAAGCCGATAAACAAAGCCCTTACGGAGATTGGCTTTGACGTCAATGCGTTGGCATGGGTTGTTAGTTTGGATCATAAAGACGGCAACGGCGATTCGCTGGGCTCCATCGGGATATTTGCAACATAGTTGCATTGTTGCGTCCACCGGACACACCAGAATCCAACAGTTCCATGGGCAACCAGGCCTCTCCAGAATCCAGAATCACTCAAGTACAACACAAGTTGAGTGCAGAGCCCATGCGGGGACGTCGATCGCTGTCCCTTGCACGCTACTCCGATCAACAGTCGTCGCAATAGTCTAACTGACAATGTAAGTACCTCGTCAACTCAATGGTTTTGAAGACCCTCGTAGAAGACACAGAGATATTGAAGGTGCATTCGGTGTGATATTCAAGACGTCTCGTATCTTCTTCAAACTTCTGCTCCCTCGAATGCACCTGGTTGAATGCTAACATGTAATACTAGGACAGAATAGGGCTCACTGATAAATCAATTATGAAGCGTTTCGAACTGAGTGTATGGTGGACTGGCTCATCTGCTATCAGTATAAGCGGGTGGCAGTGTGGCCAGCACACCCATGTTTAAGGCTCTAATTCAGTACACTGTGACGAAGAAATCGTTGGCCAAGTCTCCGTATATAGCTGAGGATGCGGTCATCCTCAAACTTGAGGTCGGTGTAACTGTCGGGAACCCCAGTTCCCGTCGTACAGTCAGTGTGAACTTTGAAAACATCAGCAGTCTGATGCGTGTACGGTGTAGCGCTTTTCGGGGAGTGGGCAACTCTCCTGTAAGTATCACCGCAAACAAATTACATCTGTACAAACAAAGGACAATGGCCTTTACAATTCATGATGTAAGACTGAATTGCTAATCAGCATAGTCACTCTATTCCATTCCAAGTCCAATCAAACCCTTGGTCGACATCGGAATCGCGACTGGCGTAGGCTGTTCAGCGTGCATAACCATAACTGCTTTCCCTTCGCTGAATGATGGCGGATGAAAAACATGCAGAAAAGCACTTCTTTAGCTTCCGGAAGGGAGGTGTTGCCAAGGTACCATCTGACGTGAGTGCAGTTTGTTAGTCTGGATCGATTCTGATCCTCAGTTTACTCATCCCTTGCAGAAATCTCCATCTGTTCACAGTCGCCAAGACCTAGAGAAAACCTCATCGACCAAATGGCATCGTTTCTTTTCCGGAGGAGATCATGTAGGTTCCATGCGTGCACGTATATCGGATGATTTGTCCAGGCTCACACCGGAAAGTCCCTTCGACATTCTTCCAGTCAATCACAGTTCTCTTCGACATACGATCATCAAGAAAGGAATCCGAAAACGGTATACACATCGATCATGGTCAAATTTTGATCGTTGATTTGCCAGTGCTCTCCAGACCGTCGCTGGAGGGAGCGCTTCTTTGACGGTCGAACTCTTCGGCGAGATTGATAGAGAAAATGTACGTCGTCGCCAACGCAATGGTCACTGGACCATATCAACCACAGGGTTGACAGAATGGGCACTTCAACACAACGGAACAAGCTAATGATACCATAATGCATGCCACCATACAGAAACATACTGTTCTGCTGTCAAATGCTACGGAGAGGGTTGGTGAGGCTATCGGAAGCACAGGCTCTGTCATAAATCAGATTGACACCATTGACTCTTACCTGTCATATTTGAGGCTTTTCAATAAGTTTGCCATGGGCTTTTCTGGAGTATGTTATATGTTAATATCTCAGTTGTCATCTGACGCATGGTCAGATCCATCCCTATGCGGCAGTTGCATTAGCTGCTTTGACTACTGCCTCTTCGGTGCGTTCCTATCTGATATTGCACCTGTGTCCATTTGGTGACACAACTGACCCGTTGATAGCTTATTGTGGCACAAGCAGAACTAGATACTGCTATTCACGATCTCCTTGCTAGAATCGGTCGAGTCTATCACTTTCTCCTTCAAGATGGCGTCTTGGCTAGAATAGTTTCAATGCAGGACACTCTAGCACAGGCCGCACAGGTAATGCAGGAGTGTTCTCAGTTCATTAGTAATTATTCAGAGATTAAGAACTTTTGTGAGTTCACGCCTTTTGCGTGGTGTCCTTGATTTCCAATTGTTTCTCAGGGATCAGGCTACAAAAGAATGTCACAGCAGAAAGGGACTCTGAAGTTACTCGTTATAACACAGCGTTAGATCGACTGATGCAGGAATTCCGGGATTATGCAGTACGGGACATCCATGGAGGTGTCGCACGCATCGGTGAGAGTTGCATGTGATTTTGTCCTTTCAATATGCACATTCGTGTTCCTAGGTGAAGAGCTGCAACTGGATGGTCTCGCATATGCATCTGGTGCTGGACTAAACACCACGAAGAAATGTCTCGAAGGCACGAGGACAGAAATTTTGGCGGAAATCGTGGACTGGATAAACAATCCCAATCCCAATGCCCCGCGTGTGTTCTGGCTATTTGGCCAAGCTGGCATAGGCAAATCAGCGATCGCCCATACCATTGCCATACAATTCAAGGACATCGGAAGGCTGGGTTCGTGCTTCTGCTTTGCTCGCGATCGACAGGCAGATCGCCGCCACGAGAAGATTTTTACCACAATTGCACGTGATCTAGCTGGTCGTGATCTGCGGTTCAGGGCAATGCTGGCCGCAGTGATTGCCAGCGACCACTCCCTCAAATCAACGCCCGATGTTACTCAGCAGTGGAAGAAGCTCATTGTAGATCCTATTTTAAGTATCTCCGATTTTTCACTGGGAAATATTGTGATTGTCATCGACGCGCTAGACGAGAGTGGCGGAGAAACGGCTCGGGAGCATATCCTCGGTGTCCTTGCCTCGGCAGAGGCTGCAGAGCTGCCCTCAAGTATACGTATCCTTGTTACATCCCGACCATTGCCTGATATCGAAATCACGCTTTCCGGCGTTCAACATGTCAAACACCGACCCATGGAAACCATTCCTCTCGAGTCAACAGAACGCGATATCCGTCTATACGTCTCCCAGAAGCTGCGGAGCCCCAATGATGACTTCACTGACGCAGATTTTGAACTTCTCGCCAAAAGGTCCGACGGCCTGTTTGAGTGGGCTCGACTCGCCTGTGAGTTTATTAAAAGACACAAAGCAGGTGCTACCTCAAGAGAACGATTCGAGGACCTTGTATCGCTTGCCCCTGGGGCTGGTATGGCCCTCTTGGACGAGATGTATCGTGTTATCTTGGAGGACATCATGGACGAGACTCCGAGGGCGTTTGCTCGGTTCCACTCTATCATGCAGCAGGTTTTGTGGACCGTCGAGCCCCTCTCTATACGTTCCCTGAGTTTGATGCGTCGTGGCTTCCCCGACAAGACGGAAAGATACGGTGTAGAAGTCATCCTTAGATCCATGGCGTCGCTATTTAGCGGTATCACCGACCCAAATATGCCCGTTCGTCCTCTGCACTCGTCCTTCTATGACTTCCTAATCGACAAAGCGCGGAGTGAGAGATTTCACGTCGATCCGTCGAATGTCCACGCAAACCTTGCCTTCGCTTCCCTTCATGTCATGCAAGCAGGCCTACGTTTCAATATATGCCAACTGCAAAGCTCGTATACCCGTAATTCTGAAATAGCCGACCTGGACAAACGAGTGGAGGTTAACATCACGGATCATTTGTCGTATTCCTGTCGGTACTGGAATAGTCACGTGGTGGAGACGAAGTTCAACGCTCGTCTTGCGACGCAGGTTGAGGCTTTTCTGAACAATGAGCAGGTGCTTTACTGGCTCGAGGCACTGAGTCTCTTGAACGCACTCAATGGTGCACCTTCAGCTTTAGGTGCCATACTGAATTGGATAGATGTAAGTAACACAGTTCCAAGCACAGTGCTAGTCAGACTCAACCAAGCTCGTAGGATAATAGCGGTTACGAAGATGCAGTAATGGTGGCAAGAGACACTATCAAACTTGTGCGACGGTTTGGCGGCGCCATTGCACAAAGCACTCCGCATTTATACCTCTCTGCACTCCCCTTTTCTCCCACCAACTCTACATTCGCAACGCGATTCACCGAAAAGTTTTTCAAGCTTCCTAAGCTCGCTAAAGGGCGCGATGAGGACTGGCCGATTGTTCAGATCACTGCAGAGGGGCATACTTCCTATGTCTGGTGTGTTGTGTTCTCGCCCGATGGACGGAGAATTGCCTCGTGCGCAGATGACGAAACGATTCGATTATGGGACGCTGAGACTGGGTTGCAGATCGGCAAGGCTCTTGATGGGCACACGGATACTGTTTTATCTGTGGCTTTTGCACCCAACGGGAAGCTAATTACCTCATCTTCTGATGACTGTACCGTTCGGTTGTGGGACACAGAAACAGGCTTGGAGCGTTGGACTACTCGTGATGGGCACACAAAAAGTGTTTCAGCTGTTGGGTTTTCTCCCGATGGCACATTAATCGCATCCGGCTCTCATGACAATACCGTACGCCTATGGGATGTGGAGACAGGTGGCCAGGTTGGCAAACCCTACGAGGGACACACGGATGGGATACACGCACTCGTTTTCTCTCCTGACGGCAAGCGGGTTGTATCGGGCTCTGTGGACCAAACCATTCGAATATGGGACGTGGCAGCCGGTTCAGCAGTGAACAAACTCCAAGGACATACCGGCGATATCTATTCTGTTGCTTTCTCGCCCGATGGAAAATGGATTGCATCAGGCTCGAGCGACACAACTATATGCATTTGGGATGCCGAAACATACGCTAAACTGGGCGAGCCTCTGAATAATCACACAGATGAGGTCAAATCTATTGCGTTTTCGCCAGATAATAAGCGACTGGTATCGGGTTCAGATGATTATACCATTCGCCTATGGGATGTAGGAACGGGCCAACAGATTGGTGATCCTCTCACAGGACATACTGAAACAGTTACATCTGTCGTATTTTCTCCTGACGGAAAAAGGATTGCTTCAGGTTCAGATGATTATACCATACGTGTATGGGATGCAGAGCCAAAGGTGCAGGTCAGGAATTCTATGGAAGATCACAGCGGTCTCTATATTCCAGTTGCAGTCTCACCAGATGGCACACAAATCGCTTCATCTCTTGGTGACGACACAATATCTTTATGGGATGCAAAAACAGGTGCTCAGATTGACGGTCCTTTCGAGGGACACACGGACGCAATCTTTACAATCGCCTTCTCACCAGATGGCAATCGGATCGCATCGGGTTCAGAAGACTGTTCTGTCCGTTTATGGGATGCAAAGACTGGCACCCAGATCGGTGGACCTTTGCAAGGGCACAGTGACGAAATATGCTGCGTTACCTTCTCACCGGACGGCACACGACTTGCTTCCAGTTCACTCGACTGCAATATCCACATCTGGGATGTAGCCACAGGCCAGCAAATAGGTCTTCCTTTCAAAGGTCACACTGAATCGGTTTGTTGGATTGCGTTCTCACCAGACGGAACGCGACTGGTCTCGGGATCCCATGACACTACCGTTCGCCTCTGGGATGTCGAAACAGGTTCTCAGATAGGCAGCGCACTCGAGGGACACGACGGGTGGGTTTGTTCGGTGGCATTTACCCCTGACGGCAAGAAGATCGCTTCCGGTTCGGATGATACGGATGTCCGCCTTTGGGATGTGGACACACAATCGCTACTGTTCGAACCTCTCGAAGGTCATACCCACTGGATTCAGACAGTCGCCTTCTCCCCTGATGGAAAGCGGGTTATCTCTGGTTCAGATGACCACACTATCCGGATCTGGGACGCCGAAACTGGCTCACCAATTGGTTCTCCTCTCTTAGGGCACACAGGTGCAGTCCATTGCGTGGCCTTTTTCCCAGACGGAAAGAAAATTGTGTCCACTTCGAATGACGGTACAATACGTGTCTGGGACATGGTGAACTCTGTTATCTGCGAACCTGATCCTATTTCCAGTCTGCCGGAAGGTAAGTAAGCTACGAGTTCATTGTCGGAATGGGCAACCTAACGTATAGGTCGGAAGTGGGTAACCCACCGGATGATCGCAGGGCGGTTACCCAATACCCAGTATTGTTCTCATTCGTGCCAGAACACGCACTATGTGATGCTCACAAAATTTTCCACGACATCAAGGACATGGAGGGGGACTGGCGGGATTTGATCCAGCTGAAGAGCGATGGTTGGATTGTTGGTCCTCGGGGTCGGTTGTTGATATGGGTGCCCTTGACGTACCGATCGTCGCTTCGGTTTATGCGGAATACGTTGGTGATCCCAAGAGGCGAAGTAGAGCTGGATCTAAGTAGCATGGTTCATGGAAATGCATGGGAGGAGTGTTTTTCTGGATAACTTGTTGTTACCCGCATGTATCATTTGCTGTAGTAGTATCATATACCTTGCACATTATTGGTATGATTGATCGTTGTGAAGTTCTTGTGCGGCAACGATGGCGCAGGGTTGAGATCTTGAGAAGTTGCAGAATCCCTTGTAGCACATACCATAACGTCATGTTGTTGCATGTACAAAGATATATGATTACACCGCTTTTTTAGAAAAAAAAAGCACTTGGACTGCACTCAGCTTCGAGTCTATCAATATCTAACCACTGGTGTCTAGCACATCACTCACCGAGGGCATGAATGAAATCACAATCAAAAATTTGCCAAATTTTCAGGAAATGCTTTCCACTCTTCCTCAACCTCAGGGTAATTTGGCAAGTCAATCATAAGAGAGTTATTGTAGCCATTCATAGGCAGTCCAATCGCACGTATGAAAACTAAGATGAAACCTGGCGTGAAATTTTGCCTGTTGAAGAAACCCGTCAAGGCAGATTAATTAGTGAGTACTCACAGGTGGAAAACCCTTACACCAAATATGGGGGTGCGCAGATCCCGCAATGCCGAAGAATTCCGGGGAAACCCAAACCAGACACTGCGGGCAAAGGTGGGAAATAGAACAGTAGCATGAAACAACGTTGTGGCATCCTTGGAGCTCGCCTTGTGCACGTTGAATCCTGCTCATTCCAGCTCGATTTCAAGTGAACATGGCCAGTTTCCGCTGGGAGAACGCTACTAAATTCATTAGCCTCGCCAACCTGTTATCTCTGCGCAGTGGAGCTTGTCTTGGCCCAAGAGACAGAAGAGATGATGAAACAGAGGATGACATGGAGAGCACACATGCGTGTGCTGGTGGAGAAGGTGAACTCAGAGAACGCCTTTTGGACAGGCTCGCGGAGGTTATGGCTGGGGACAAGGGTGGGAAACACGTCGCATGTGTTGCACTCTGCGAGTCAAGGAATTGCCTCGACCACGATGTGGAGGAGCCAAATGGCACAAAGGCGACCTTGTTGGTCGCTCGAAACGAGGCCTTCAGGGATGTTGATAGGAGCTTTTGCAACACAATCGAAAGGTTGCTAGCAACCATTGCTACATCTGCGCGAACGGGTGCGAAAAGTTGGTTCTTTGATCTTTGTTCACTAGTTGGAAATACTTACTTTTATTGTAGATCTAGGAGCTGAAACGGCACTCTGGGAAGAGCTCCTCAAGTATAATGTGCCTCGTCTTGAACACTATGCCATTAATTTCCAGCAGAGTGTGGCAACCTTCACGCTTAGTGGGTTCCTTGACAGCATCCCACCCTATTATATAACCCAGTCACTGAGGGTCACTGACGAAGTAGAGAACTTTTGCGACAGCGACGACATAGGCCCGTATTCGAAATCCACCCATCGTATCTACATGAAATTTGCCCAAGCACATATTCAGGAGCTTCGTGCTATCCTTTGCTCGGGGGACAGAGCAGCACAGCTCTGCCTCCTCGCAAAGAAAGCACATTCTATTCGCCATATGGTGTCTGTCCAGATGTTCATTAATTCATGCAGCATTTATGATTCACGTGCACGTAAACTCCTTTCAGACATCCATTTCCTTGGAAGACTTAGGTCCTGCTATCTCACTCTGATAGAAGCTGCGGAAACCATCGCTAGCTTTTGTAATGTCTCCATCGTTCCTGTGGACCATCCACCGCTCTACATCCATAGACCGATATTACCCCCTCTGGAAACCGTATTTGGATGGGCAGATTTAACTCTGAATCAAAACACGGTACAAAAATTTGTGGATGCAAATGCGACTGTCATCAGCGTAGAACAAAGTTTCAAGGAACGTAGAAGGGAGGCTTCTTCCAAGCCTCTTTCCGTCCATGCTGAAATCCAGCTCGTATTCCATATCGCCAAAACCATTGGTTCGCTAGCCACGATGAAGGAGGTATACCCATACATCGGGTGCAGCAAGTTATGCTGCTTCCTGTGCTATGTATTTATCCTTTCATTTGGGCAAGGTGGATCTTTATTTAGGATCCGAGGTTGCCACGGGAAGGTCTATCCGTCCTGGTCTTTACCTAACGCTGACGGGCTTCAAGAGAATATGGCCACGGAACTACATGCAGCGCTACTAAACACATTAAACATTCTGGTCCGCGAAATGAAAAAGCCCGTCATTTTGATCCCCCTTCATGTTGCAGAGTCGTCCGCCGACGTTTCGGATGATTACGCTGCTCGGTCATCTTACGTGCACGCGTACCGCAGAGATTTGGCCGTCCAGTGTGAATTCGATGCTTTGAGAACGAAACTGTTAGGGACGTCGCTCGGGTGTGTATCGGCGAGTCGTTTTGGTATTTCGTTGACTTACAAATCTATTGTACAGTGAAATGGCTCTCACACCAACCAAAGACCTGGAAGTTAAGGGCAACGAGTCTGAGCAATTTACCTACTTCCCCACGAGAACAGGAAAATGTGCTCGTTGTGGCAAGCAGACGTCAAGGAAATGCTCCAGATGCAGTGGGCCATGGTTATGCCGCAAGCCATGTGAAATGGCATATGACTTTTATGAGCACAATTTCACCTGTGCCATTCGCCGACCCCTCGATTCTGCGGATTACCTAGAGCGGGCTTGTTGGAGGAACGAGATTCCAGCCGACCTAGACGCCCTGGAGGACTTTGGGTTCACGAAATTTGCATCAGCATTCGACCAAATGAAACTGCTCGGCGTCTTTGTTGGTCTGACACGAATGGGGGTAGGAAATCGCGAGCTACGGCAGTGGAAGGAGGAGGGAACCCTCACAGCAAATATCGTATCCAAGTATGAAGCAGAACCCGATCGTTGCTGGGGGCACTACTATCCATGGCTCCAGAAGCACCTCCATATCCTTAACCACCATACTAAACTCCCTCCACCTGATCTATTTGACGTTGTGCGGCCATATCTTGATCCTGACGATCGATCCAAATATCTTCACGAACTGATGCCGGATGCCAAACGGAAATCGTTCTTGTTGTACGCCATACTATGTAATGGTTGGCATCCTGATCCCGGCCACTCTGAGACCTTTATCCAGGATCTCTACTTTACATTCGGCTTTTGCGTCTGCTGGAACCACGAAGCCGAGCAGGAATTGGCCAAGCTCTATATGATACTCTTCTTGAAATGCTCTTTTCAAGAGTTTTGGTCTGCATACCAATCCAACAGTCTCGTGTTTCTGATGGATGCGAATTGGCTCTCAACCGAGCGCAACAATATACCACACCTAAACACGTTTTTGTCCATTAGGCCTGGCGACTGGTGCCCAACTGTGTGGCATCTGAGGCTGTTTACCCAGTCCCGAGTCACGGTTCCTGGACGCTACGTTGCGGCTGACTACGGATTCCTCAACTGCAAGACAGTCGAGGAAGAGTTCGCGCTCAAGGCAACATATACACATCTCCTCGAGACCCCACGCGTTGATCCAATGGAACTGCATACTGCTTGCGTCAAAGGCGAGCTGTACCGTTTTGCTAGCTTGTATCTTCCAAACCTCGAGCAAAGGTTCAGGAGATTAATGAGGAATCCATACCCCTTACAAATCGATAACGAATGGGTAGGAAGGTGGCGGCTGCCATCACTGGTTCACAGCCAGTCAGGGTGGTAGCTCAACGATAGAATAATGTCGATTGTCCATGTCGTAGGAATATCCTGTACCATTTACATAATCACCCAAAATACAGCCACCAGGTAAGCAAGGAATGAAAGAGGTGACTGACATGCGGCTTCTTCGCCAAGTTTAACCATGGGTCCCTAGAAGATAAACGACGTACTCCCTGCAAGTACAGAGTGAGTGAAAGTAAGGAGAATACATGTCGCGATCCTACGGATGGGCTTGCAATTTCTGGCCAACAAGTCATCTTGTAATCTCTTTAGCTCGTTTGTGTGACCTGTTGTAAAACGTCAGCAAAAAGGGCCAGCGGATCGTAATAACCCACATCAAAAGCAATCGTTTCCATCAACAGCCTCACCGTGAAGTCAGTGACATCCTCTAAGAGCGCACGCATACCACGCAGTAATAGGGGAGCAACTTTGCATTCCGGCACTAAGTCCTAGCTGGCGACCAAAAAACCTTAGTGACAGTAGTGCGAAGAGGAAAGATGTCCATAAGCGCGCACCGAACAGTCACGTCGAACTAGCTCGATTTAAAGTGTCAGACGACCTTGACTGGCGGTAACGTATATTGTTTACACGGTCGTTCATTGGTTGTACCTATGGTGTACCGCAGAATATAACTCTGGAACTTTCCATGTCATGCGCTCCTGGAAATATGGACAGGCGCAGATCGCATGTCTGTGCAGATTAACGTGAAGCCCTGCAGAAACCGATGGGAGCTCCTTCTGATTTCATCACACCGATGTTAACTGAAGTATCAAATCAGAACAAAAAAAAATGACGGTGACCGATAATATATAGCTTACCTGGTCGCCTCTCCCAACCCCGCTGTTTTGAGAGAGAACCTTTTCCCTCGACAGCTAGGCTACGGTTGACAAAGGCACGACCATGTGCAGATGGTAAGGTGCGAGCAGTAGCCTTACTTTGGGGGTCTGACAATCGTGTCAATGTCCGAATAGTGCGACCTCTGTGAGAGGGATGAGCAACCCTGCAACCAGAGAAATATGGGTAATTGAAGGCGTACCCGACTACGACATCTTTTGGTCTTCCTGATGGCTTCCGTTGTCGCTTTCTGGTGGGTTCACGGTGATTCAAATTTGCCTTTTGAGCGGACAGTGTGGATTTTTGCGACGCGAAGGCAGCAACAAACAGATCATCCGAGAGGTACAGAGGCCGCTGTCTGGATCTATGGAGATTACTTGGCGTAAGTGTTCCCTCTCCCTCGGACATAGAGCCTTCTGAAATATTCTCCGGGCTTCCTGCACTGGAGTCGCTGTTGCCTTCATGAGACATGATTGTATCCTCTGCGTCCTCTGATCCTGAGTCGATCAACATGGTAGCATCGTCCAGTTCGCTACCAAATCCCCAAAATTCCTCCTCTCCATCGTCCTCATCGTCCTCCTCAAGAGCTTCCTGGATTGCACGGTCCATCCTAGCCTTCATACGGTTGTCACTCCCGCCATCAGTAACCCTGCTCATATCCATTTCCAAATCACCGTCTTCTTCCTCCCCGGGGATATTTTTATTGGAACTTCCACCTTTTGCAAATTCCTTTGGCTGAGAATGCTTGTTCTTTCTCGTAGCAAGCGCTCGTTCCTTCAGTTTCATGTCTCTCTCGCGATTTCGCGTCTTTCTTCGTGCCTTTTCCTCTGCCTCGAAGTTTCGCAGGGTTTTTTGGTGGCGCCGAGCACTGGCCTGGGATGTAGGTTTTGAGATGACTTCAGGGACATCATCGTCACTCGAGGATGATTCGATAGTGCGTGATTTGGCCATTTTTCCCTGTCAGGAGCAAGTCAGGAAGTTAGTTAATTTTACCCACACTTGACTGTCACGTGAGTACGCTTCTTTCATTCTTAGGGGGCCCCGTTCTATAAACTTTCGGTATTTCTCTGACCCGATTGCCCTGGCATCCCTAGAACCCATGTAGAGAGAACCTCAGAATATAAATACCCGCCGACCGCGGAAGTAATGAAGGGGTCTTGCGATGTGACGAGGTTCACTTGGACACCGAAGCATAGGGTTACTCTGAGGACCATTAATGTACCTTACTGACGCACAAGAAGTCAAGGCTGCATTGTCAACTCTCTTTTTTATGCCGGAATATCGTGTTCAGTATAATTTGCCATGAACGCACCAATCCATTCCTTCTTGCACTGAGTGCTTTGGTATAATCACATGAGGGACAATACCATGTGATCGATCCCAGGTGTTCTGCCTCAGTTGTTGGTCCATGTAAGTTTTCAGTTTCTGTTCCAACCAACATTACATTTGTCCGAGAACGTAAGTATACACTATCGATAGCTATAAGGGACACACCATCCATCGTTTTCTCGTTCCATAGCCAACGAAGTATTGAACGCGGACACACCAAGACTGCACAACAATGTTCATGATTCCGGCCCTTCGACATAGAAAAAGTTGGCGGCAACGAGCTCAAGGCCATATTCCTCCGCAAAAACTGCTGCATCCCATTGGCCACGATCTTTGGGCAAGTTCTTGCGCTCAGGTGCGGTCGGAGCAATGGTAACACCACCTGCAGGCTCACGGTAGAGAAGGAGCACTTTGATAGATGATGTCTTTCAACTGGTACTGCACAACAAGATCTGTTAAAAAAACCAACCGTAGCGATGAGGACCACTCCCTTGGGGAGGTGCGGGGCAATGATAGGGGGTTATTGCGGGCTGAGTGAAACGGGCGGTCAAGTCACCCGTATCAACGTTAGTAGGGTGAGGTGCTTTGATACCTGTGACCTAGACACAGTACAATGTGTATAATACTTGATATACAAAAAGAACTTACCAGCCAGTGCCTCCACTGGGCGAATTTAGGGTCTTTCCTTGACGGGGCATCGGGGTCAGTCATCACAAGAGTGTAGGACACCTCATCAAATGGCGCCTGGGTAATCATCGGAGTGAATGCGACAGAAGGCTCAAGAGCCGTGTCAAGTGCAGTCAGGGTGTTCCCCAGGGTAGCTTCCTTGCCACTTGTAGGCCAGGAAACAACGAGCAGGGCTGAAGGGCTGAAGGGAAGCCGTACAACTTCGGGAATAACATCTCCCGCAGTGAGAGCACTGACTACAACACCGTAAGAATCAGTCATCATGCAAGTGGGCGTAATAGTTGAGGTGCAAGAGACGCGGCCTAGATATTTTGTCGATGATGTCATACCCGTAGGGTGCAATGTACCAGCTAAGGAAATTCTGCGCTAAAACATGCAGACCAGGTAGATCAACTGACGGTGAAATGAAATGACTGTAAATTACTAGTAGGTAGAGTTCAAAAATTGAAGCAAGTCCTGGCGGTTTGCATCCATTTCCAAGTCCTTCGAGCCTTTGTGTACCTTCAACTTGATCTAGTGAAACCGTGAGAAGTTCTCATATTCACAGTCGACGATAAACCCAACCTTCTTTCCTGTCAGGACACTGCGCCTCTCATCTTTCTCCTTTTTCTTCTCCTTTTCCGTACGTCGCCCCTTCCTGTCACGTTCCTTATCCTTTCGTTTGGACTTACGCCTGTCCTTTTCACGACTCCTCGACCTTGATCTGGTACGACGACGGGAGTGAGATGGAGACCTGGATCTGGAAGTGTGGCGACTACGCCTTTCAGGAGGCTTAGAACTGTCCGTAGCAGTAGAAGACACAAATGAGTCCGATGATTCAGAACGACGGTGCTTGTTAGGAGTCTAGTAGCCATGATATATGCCAATCTTCGAATGTCAGTATGAGCCGACAAATCAACCCACTTTGACGTACGATACTCCGACTTCTAGTTCTGCCTCGCCTCTCATGGCGGCTGCTATTTTTGCCACGCCCCTGATGCGCTTCAATTTGACATACTAGGAGAAGTTTTACACACAAACCTGACCACGCTCTTCTACCCTTTCATCGCGGTACTTGTATGGTGCTGGGCTTCGAGACCTGGAGCGCCTCTCGTAGCGTCCGTTTCGGTTGTCCTCTCTTTCACGACGACGGTAGCGTCTGTCAGGTGAACGCGACCTCCTATAGTCCCTCTCGCGCCCTGGAGCATTGTAGGTGGCGGATTTGTTTGTTTTGTATTACAAAATATCAGAGGTGCAGGTTGCCCCAAGATTCCCATCGTATGCGTCATGCGTGGAAATCAGGAGAATGGAACCAGAGGTCAGTTAAAATTTATGAAGGATACCAAAATAACCCTCACCATTCCGTCTGTGATAGCGGTCATGGTCACGGTTGGTCTGATGGTCTGTTTCGCGCCTCTCAGAGTCAGACCCGGACATGGTGGAACCTGAAAAAACAACACAAACAACAAGGTCAAACAAATACCAAGAAGGCAAGTAGGTACCTTCGCTGGACCACTACTTGATAAAGAGCATCGACACTGCGGTCGCTTCGCATTTAATTATCCCACCAAGAATTCCGTGGCCCCAACATCGGAGGCCGATGAGTCCCTGCAACAATGGTGTGCTGGCGCTGTCTGGTCTGCAGCGAGATCTGATACGGCCACCGCCTACTCCAAATGACTTGCCATCCCTGTCCATAGTTTATGAATTACAAGCTTATATGGGATGCCCCTTGTTGCGATCACATCAGATCTCAGTGTGTAAAGGTCCGTCGTCATTCCTCCTTTTTAATACTATCAGTCATATATGGGAACACCCTCCCAAAGGGTTTGGCCAGGGAATAAATGCTTCCTATTCCTTCCTACACTGGTGAGCCAGCTAGTATACTTCCATGCCAGCGACGTGCAGGGTCGGTTAGTTCTTCCTGCCTACCTGTGTCCTCGAAATTGACAATGGTCAGTTATCTTGGACAAAGTGACCTTTTCTCATGAGCAGCGAGGAAATGAGCAGAAACAAGGTTGAATTTATCATTGACTCACTGTCGCTAGGATTGTTTTCAAGGGATGTAATTTCCCGTCGTGGACTACGTTGTCAATATCATTGGACAATATTGGACAACTGGATCCACAGAGTGCCCCACTACACCGCCATATTCATGGCCAACATTAATGAAACCGGCTCCCGATGATAGCACTTACAGGTTTGGCATAAGCTTCCCGCACGATGACAATTCTTCTCCCTGAGCAGTACAGGCCAATCGTGACAGTGCTGAGAAACGACAGGAGGGCATTCGATAACAGCGGCAGAATTGCGCCCACTGAGAGCGGTGCAATCATATTCATTCCCTATACAAACACTACTACTTCAAGTGACTTCGGCCCAGGATACGGAAACGGGTGACCGTGCTTGATGGCATCCCTCAATCTCAGCGGGGCGGTGGGAATTCTTTCGATCGAATCACAACTATCAAGGTGGTTGACATTTGTTTGCACTGGTAGGATCTTGGTGGGTGGATGCGATAGGAGGAAATTCTGTAAATATCCGATTCTACATAGTAGAGTATTTTAGCAGGTGTTAGAGATATCAGGTACCAGGATCCAAGGTACTGTACGTGGTGCTGGGTATTATGTACTATGGTTCTACTTATGGTTACACAAGACAATGTAACAGGATGAACATAGGGGGACGAGAAGCAACGATATGCTTTGGTTTGACAAGCGAACGTTTGAGAAGAAGCACAGAACACGGAAGTGGTTTATATTGTGTATAGTTCACGTCGAATACCGAATTTTGGAAGCTGACCGGTGACCATTCAAATGGCGGTATCAGTGTCGGCCGCGTCCGCGGGAAGGTCCATAAATATCCGCAAATCAGGAATGGGTATATCTCGAGTGCTGGCGAGTACATCGGACAGTATAACGGAATCAATCCCTTTCAGCGTGAGCGTGGCGAGAAGAGGGAATAGGTACAATCCAACAAGGAATGCACGGAGAGAAGAAGCATCCATCCCAGAAAGGCAGATGGCCTCTACCGAGCGGCAGAGACTGAAAAGGGGATGGACTGCGTCGTTCTCTACAGTGACACCTCGCAGGGAGAGCGTGCGAAGAGACGGGAGAGGCAAGCGCGGAAGGCCACTTCCATCATCCGCCGAGCTGAGATAGTCGAACAATGGAGAAGCGTCTTGCGCGTCGGACGGATCGAGAGTCACAGCTACATCCTCGATGGAAAATGACTGCAAGTTGGGAACAGAGATCATTGACAAGAAATCAATCGCGTAATCCACATCGACGTATCCCAATGATAGTTCCTGCAGGGAAGGGAGCTGGATCGTGGGCGGGGAAATCTTTTTGGTACGATCTCTGCGAGGACCCCACCCAAGGACAGACAGTCGTTCGAGTTGTGGACATGCCTGCGTGATGGCCAAAAATTGTTCGACTGATGGCATGACCTCCTGTGCGTGGTACTTCAGTTCTAGCACCTTTAAGCCGCGCAGACCAGATTTTTCCCAGTCAACGTGAACGCCAGAAAGCGACACTTTACACAGGGCACTTAAGCCAGCGCCACCGTCGAACCAAGCAATCGGGGAGATCATGTTAGCTGGTTGGAAGGACTGGCCTTTTGTGGCGAAGTACGCATTGCAGCGTGCGAGGTGTATGTCTCGAAGGCACGGTGCCGATTTGACAGGTGCAGTATATGATAAAAATGCGAAAATGGGACCCCAAGTATCTGTATACAGTTCCACGCTCTGCCAGCGATGTACCTTTGGAAGAAGAAGATGCATGACTGACTCCATCGCCTGCAAACTGAAACTGTGGGTGTACTCATTCCAGTCCCAAGAGGGGTCCCGGAAGTCCATACAAATGTGGAGGGGTCGGTGACGGGAACGGGAGAGCCATGTTGCAGTACGTGTGAGCTGATGGATTGTGAGGGGAAAGAACAGATAGATATTCGTCCATAACAAACTCGTAAGGATCGAGATTTGTCTCCAGCGGCGACACACGTGCGAGATAGTGGTCGGTTGGTCAATAATATCACTGGGGTCGTCATAGGAAAGAACAGCAAAGACAAAGATTTCGGAAAGGACCTCAAGGGGTAAAGTGCCTATAGTCGCACGGCACTGGTGGCCATCTTGTGCTTTGACAGCAAATCCTTTGCTGATCCTCCGAGGGGCGACCATAGAGGACCGAATTTCTGAAATGAGCGCAGCTCTCCTAAGAACTTGTTCTTAGATAGGACTGAACAGACTCACAGGAGGTTCGATTTCAGACGAAGGTGAGCCTGACTTGTGACTAGCAGCAGCGGTCGTATTTGAGCGGCGCCGAAGGGTGATTTCGGCTGTCGCCTCGCCGCTTTCTCCTATGGGACCTTGATAACCTTTGTGAATTAGTCTCCCAAGAGAGTCAATATGGCAAGTTCATGAGTTTCAAAACAAATTAAATCACCTCGTGCCGTGGACATGTGGCTTCGCTTTTTAATGTGTTAGTCCAGGAGTTGTGGATGCCTGTGGATCCATTAGCATTTTCCGACTAATCATTAGCAGCTGCGAACTAGGTAAGCAGGGACCGAGACCTCTACGGTGTCCTTTCTGAACATAAGGCCTGCCTCGAGGTGGTGACAGGCGCAACACCGCTTGCCAGATAAACCAGTGCTTTATCGCTCAGATATCATATGCCTACGCCTACGTCCACCCCCAGCCCCACCATATATGGAAAGTGTGAGTAACCGCCGAACAAAAGCCTAACCCCATCATGTTATAGAGTATGTTGCCAGAACTGAACTCCAGATACAAATACCCAACAGGATCATTAGGCACTTTATGATGTATAAAATATGATGAACCTCAAAGCCTAAACTAATGCGAAGTGAAAAGGTTGTATTCGAATATGTACGGAAATTTTTGTGTAGTTTTGGAATGGGGACCGCGTGAGAAAAATGAAGAGATCTCTTTCGGCCTTGAACTTGAAGCTTGCGGTCAGTCAACTCGAAGTTCACTGACATTTCATTTCATCCCAAATCAGAGTCAGAGGTAGCAAGTAGCACGCAACACGCCAGCGCGTTTTGGTTCTCGGACTTGAGAGAGAGTCTTGCGTTGCCTCCATTAGATTAGCGCACAAAGTGGTGACCACTCACGATGTGGTACGTATCGAGCCCGGCAATTGTTACATCGATTTGCGAAGAAATCTCACCTTGCATAGCAAACACGTTTTAAATGCACAAGTATCGATACGAGCGCTGTGTTGCAAGCAGTGGTTCGACTGTGCCGAGTGCCATGCGGAGACGCAGGACCACCAGCTGCAGAAGACGACGGAGATGATCTTCGTATGCAAGAAGTGTAAGAAAGCATTTAGAAAGGACATGTCGAACTACGAGGAGAGCGACGAGTATTGCCCATATTGCGATAATCATTATGTGAGTCACGGGCTCTGGGAGCCGCTTGGTGGAGAAAATGGCGCTGATCATAGTGGCTACATATATTGGCAGGTGATCGACGCTAAGACACCTCAGGCTGTCGTTGGAGTGGAAGGAGACGACGCACGGATAGACTCACGGTGCGTGATGCCTTCATGCATGTCGTGTTAGACAGCATCTCACTGGGATATAGGATGCTCAAGGACGAGCGGATGAAGATGGATCCTCGGCGGTCGCTCTTCACTCTTGATAATTTCGATCGCCTTGGATGACCACAATAATTATATTTTTTTGTTTTTGTTTTATTTTTTATACCTTTATCTTTTCACATGGACTTTGGATTTTCCGTCGACGTAAGCCCACAGTGAATGACGTATGGTCGTTTCCTACTTCAGAGGAATGCGCCCTCCTGACGCATTTCCTCTGAAGTCATATCCAGATAGAATGACTATAAAATCCAAGGAAAGCGCAGATAATGTGTTTCCTCTTTCCCTGCCTCGTCTGTCGTCAACGCTTCCATCCAAGCTCGCCTCCCAACAACAACCATGACAAACAAGGCTCTCGAAATTAACCCTCCCAGCGGTCAACAACACATCACCGTTCATGCTTCGAACTGGCTCTGGACCGTCTTCGCCATCATGCTCCTTACTCTCTTTATCACTTTTCTCTGGACGTCTTTACAGCGCGACCGTAACAGAATCCCGTACCACATCCCGATCGTTGTCCTTGCCGTCTCAACTATCACATATTTTTCTATGGCTTCCGACTTGGGCTTCACTGTCGTCCTCAACCGGCACGGAACGCGGCAGGTCTGGGTATGTATTTTTTTCCATGCTTGCTAGATGGCGCATAGTTTTGCTGAGTAAGATTTGATATCTGGCTCCCGTACAGTTTGTGAGATACATACAGTGGTTCATCAATGCTCCACTGATTCTCCTCGGCCTCCTCATCTTCACTGGCATGACTGTATCCGACATCGTTATGACTCTTTTCTTTGCGTGGGTAGTGGTGGTATCGGGGCTCGTTGGTGCCCTTGTGCCTAGCTCCTATAAGTGGGGTTACTACGCTTTTGGATTGGCCGCTCTGTTTTACATCTGGTGTGTTCAATCGCTGGTAACCACTGTGCTAGTTAATAACTCGTTTCGCATCCACCCCACAGGTTCCGACTTTTCGCCCACTCCTTACGATACCCCTTCCGTGGGGCCGGTGTACGCTCAGGCTATTTGGGCCTTGCAACCTACATCGCCTTCGTCTGGACTCTTTACCCTGTCTGCTGGGGTCTCTCCGAAGGTTCTGGTACAATCACCCCGACGTCAGAGATGGTGTTTTATGGCATTCTCGACCTCCTTGCCGCCCCCGTCTTTTTGGGGCTGTATACTTCCTGGGTGTCTACGCTGTCGCGTGATGAACTTGCGGCGAGTGTGAGTGCAGTGGATAGAGGAGTGACTGAACGGAAGGGTCCGCCACCTGGGGAACGTGCTGAGCCTGAGCGAGCAGCAGAAGCGCCTGTTGGAAGGAGTGATGAACACCGTGGCACTTGATGCGAGCAGAAGCTGTCAATGGGCGATGGTTACGCGAGAAAAACGCTTTTTTTACTGTGCTCACTGTTTGATATTTCCTTCGTCTGTTGTACACTAATATTCTACCGCTCCCTACGGCATGGTAGATTACAGTAATACTTCACGACTTGTTCATGGCATTATAAGCTTTAAGAGCGGCTGCCAAGCTTGTTCGGAAATGCGACTGTCTCAAAGTTGTTTAGCATTAATAACAAGAAACCTTCGAACACAGGAATAACTGTACATATACAGATGAATACTATTTCGAGTAAAGACGGCGGATCATTCTACAAGCAAGGTACATAGTAAAAGGAATGAAGGATACAACTAGTAAGTAGTCAAATTCCGGTAAATATATACAGCAGAAATAAGGTACATGTCACGAGTAGGACACAGTGTTAGGGTTTGTAGCATGACGCGATGAGCGGTGAAAGGGTAGATAACGAACACTCATTTAAGGTTGTATAATCTGGACCGAGGCGAGCCACAGCCCGTCTTCGGGGCTCCAAATAGACTCGAGTTTGATGCGATCAAATGTGACGCGGCCTTGACCTACTTTCCACTCCGGTTCCGAACAGTCGTAGGAACCAGCCTTGCACTCCTGGAATCCCAGATGTTTAGTGTTATGCTCGTCAACAAAAAAGACTGGATATATAGACGAACCTCGAAGAACTTCCAAAACTCGTGAGCGATCCAGCACGCCAGTTGGGCACGCGTGATAGGAATACAGTCTGTCCAAACTGGAATATGTGTGACCCACTGAAGATCGTCGTACCCGGGCCACTAGAGTTGGCCAGATGTGAATAAAATATCGCAACAGGTTTCGAAAAAGATGTGATTCACCTTGAGCATGAATGTAATGTGATTCGCAGCTTGGAAAGAGAAGACCGGATCGTGCGCGCCAGACATACTATTTTCGCGCATGGAAAGGCAGTCATTCATGGGCACTCCGCCAAAAGATTTCGTAGGACGGCCCCAGGGTAGGAAACGGATATAGTGATGGGCTAAGGGGCCATTTTTGCGGCGTTGGGCCCAAATCTTACTTTCGTCTCCATAAAGTGGCATGGGGATGAATGCCTCTGAAGGCGGCCTTACTGAGGGGGTAGAAAAACTTTGAGATGTAATAGTGGGCGTGTCAACGGAAGATGTTGCGGGAGAAGGGTCCGATGCCACAAGCGGCGAAATGGCACCGTAACCGCCGCCCAAAGGGAGCGGAGGTGGCTGGCCGAAGGAAGGCGCGATCTGCGCCTAAGAGTCATTCAGAAGCACGTTCAGTTTAAGTTAAAAAACTTACGGTAGTTTCAGGGAAACCCAATGCATTGGTCAGGGAACTGAACTGGCTGTATTCAATCGGCTGGTGGACGCCTTCGTAGACGCTATACTGGCCGAACCAGTCATTGGGATCGGTGGTGGTCCAGTTTTCCATCGAAGTAACGAGGAGGATGAAGATGGAGGTGAATATTTTGCGCACCTATTAGTAGGGGAAGTTGACAGCTCAAAGCGTGCTCGACACAGGCGCAATTGCCCTAAACAGTGCCAAGTATTCGACCGGAATCCACACTTAATGTCACAGCCAATTATAGAAGCGCCTACAAAGATGTGGAATATTCAGACCCCCCCTCCCCCCCCCAATGCACAAGCAAAGCCAACTAAAAAAAAGCGCCAAGCTCGCAATGGCGGCTAACCACGGGGCAATCTGGCTGAGCAGTACGGAAAGGGCCTTGTGGAGGGGCTCCCAGCACTGTGCTTTGACTTGAAGCAAAACTTATGGCTTTGCAGCAAGGTCAGAGCACAGCTTGACTTTGACCTTCCACAAAGAATAGAATCAAATATCATCGGTAGCAACGGCACACACCTGTCAATTCAAAGTCCACTTTCTTGGTCTGGTTGTCATCGCAAGGTTCCGTCTCGGGATACATATCAAGAAAAGTATACCTCTCGCTTTTGTCTCTGAAACGCGGAGTGCACAATGACTGACAACTGGTAGCACTGCTTGTGAACGAATAGCCATTTTGCCGGCCCCGATAGATCAAAAAAAACCCCCAACTCACCCGGGCCGCGATGGACTTCGTTCGACGGTGCGCAGACACCGGCGATGGCGAAACTGAGCTTTTGCGGGCTCACAGGCCCGACACACTTCGGAGATTGCTTGGACACGAGGCGACGAGGGAATCCGAAGTTGTGGTGGTGAGCGGAGGTTCGAGACGGAAATGTGAACCCGCCATTGTTCGGATCCTAAAAAGGAAACTAAGATGTCCGTTGATGTTGGATGCCGGGCCATAAATGTTGTTGTTCGTTGCTTTCTTTTCTTCTGCCACCTCGCATCGGAGGCTCCCCCCTTCCCCTCGCTCTTTCCTTGTCTCTCCCTTACGATGGAACTATCTCTTCTCTTGGCTTTCGTTGTTTCTGTCTTTTTTGCTATCGGGGCCCACGCGGAATCGCATACCATCAAATTTGTCAACCAGTGCGTCTGTATTTGTGGCGACGTAAAAATGGCTGACCACTCGGCACTCGTGTCTCAGATGTGGCTTTGGTTCAGTAAGTGACTGCACCAAATGTCTAACCATATCTGGTATCCTGACTTGCTGTTAGCCTGCTTTAGTGGTTAACGGCAACAACATCCTCAACGGTGACCAGTACACCAGCGATGGACCCTTCTCAGCCATCGCGTGAGTGCTGTTCTTCCCTGCGTGTTATATTCGCACGGTTCTCAGTGCTTCCAATAGGTACTTGCAGACAGGTGAGGCAAACACGCTGCCGTTGTAATCTCCGCGGCCAACCATGCAACAGGCTACTGCAATACCAACGGTGAAAATTGTACGCTCATGGAAATGACCCTGATAAATCCGACGTGTGCGGGATGCGGCTCTAGTGCAGACATTTCCTTGATAGCGCCGTGAGTCAAATACATAGTGGCATGTGTGTCCTGACCATTCATGCAACTGGTGGGCGCATTCCATTCACTAGTCATGCTTACAGCGTTCAAACTTCCTTTGCGTGAGTGTGAAAACTGTTCGTTGTACCCTGCGGCAATTGAACGCACCATCCATGTAGGTATTATGACGGCTGCGATGGTGTTGGCCAGACCTGTGCGTATTTTTAGCATTTCCAACACTTTATGTCCGCAATTCCCTTCCAGGCTCCAGCCCAAGCTGCAAAGACAATGCCTTCTTTGTCCCTACAGATAACTTTGTGCAGAAGGAGTGTCAAACTGACAACGTAGGCTAATCACGATCCTTCTGAGCGTTCCGGTTTGACGCCTGTCCCAGGTCAACCTCTTGATATCATTTTGTGTAGAAGCTTCAGGACTGGTTGGCGGAGCAGGCTCCTCACCACCTTCCAATGGTCCCAGCAGTGCTCCCATGCCAAGCTCAACCCCCCCACAGTCCTCGTCGACACCCACATACACTCCGCAGGCTAATTCCCCACCCCCAGAGTCACCACCCTCGATCCCTTCGACCCCAACCCCCCCCTCCACCGACAAATTGTTTTGCTCGGCAGGCTCTAAGCGCAAACGTCAGAACAACAGCCTCCCTGGGAGGTTGCGTCGCCGTCGCCGCAGCACAGGCTTGGAACGTAAAAATGCTCGTCCCATTCTTCACAACAGTTATTGATAACTGTTAAACGGAGTTGATGCTCGCTTAACTGTAACCATATTTGTCTTGGATCTTTACCCTCCCTAGAGTGCAGGTCCACATTCTCTCTCTCACGCTTGTATAGTTGTATTCTTGGTCACGCGAAGACGTGTCATGCCACCTAGGTCACGGGTGACCATCTCGATACATGGTTTTGTTTGCGGGGTAGATCCTCGATTGGTATGACCAAAGTAGTACCCCATCCCTGCTTTACGTACAGCCATTGCATGGAGTAGATAGAAATGTGTGTGCATATTCGCAACCCTGTATCCACCCAGTTTTGTTTCTTGTAATAGAGCGAGTCTCCATTCATTTCGATGCGGTCCGCACATCACCAGGGATATCCAAGATCATGAAAATTACACTTCGATAAGGGAAAACACCTACTTGATGTACACTCTGCCCTCGTATCCTTGTAAGGTCATCTTCCCACCACTGTCCTCCCGGTCTATTCCATAATTTCCAAGAATAAGACGATAGCCTTCTAGTTCCCCCAGTCCTGCAGGATCGACCTCAACCGTGTTCGCACCGAAATTCAGCACCACAACCGCTCCGCATTCTCCAAGGGACCGGGTATATGCGAATATCTCCTCGTGATCCGGAAGCCTTAGATCGAAACTTCCATAGATCTAGCAACGGTTACGTCAATACCAGTCCAAAAACAGATGCATTTTTTCCCAGTTGCTCCGTTCCGGGTCTCAAGACCAAGACACTGTGGCTCTCGACATCACGCACAGCGTGGCGCGCGTTCCATGGACGTCCAGGGGCGAAGTTGAACGCAGAACGCTGACTCACCAATACATCATGCTGTTTCCGTACCTCAATCGCGTGTTTCCAGAACGCGTGCACACTGTCTGCGTCCCTTGCCTGTGCAGCTGCGTTCCATTTAGTATAGTCATCGTTGACGCGCATCCAGGGAGTGCCCGTGGTGAAACCCCCATTGGGAGAGCTGTCCCACTAGACGAAACGGTAAGGGCGCAATCCATATGAACTCGAGACAGAGGACGGCGATGTCGTTTTGGACAGGGGGTTTTGATCGATGTGTGTGTTGGAGGGAGCAGAACCGAGAACGTACATACCTGCATGGGCGTGCGTGCGTGGTCGCGGGCTTTCTGTTGGAAATTGTCAAGTAGGTCCGACATATCAACATCCTCCCTTCCCTCCGTCTTCAGCCGTTGCGCCTTGATCCTAATGTCACAGGTGGGTCAGAATTTGTCCTCTTGGTAAGCCGTTCTTTTGCTTGGAAAGCAAAGACTAACAGGTTGTAGTAGTTCAGGGTCGCCACGTCCTTGTATTCTTCTAAACCCCAGCTACGTGGAAAGTTCTTGAGACCGAGTTCTTGACCTTGGTAGACGTACAACGTGCCCGTCTGTGTCACCTCGAGGATGCAGAGCATTTTAGCGGAGATGGCGCGCCACTGCTCAGAGTCATTCCCGAAACGCGATACCGAGCGGGCGTGGTCGTGGTTCTCAATGAAAACCCTTTAGGGACACGTACCACAGAGCACGGCCAAAGTACAGCACCGTTATCAGTATCGGCAAAGACACCTCAGAGTGACGAAGAGGAATGGCACATTAGCTCCAACCCGCGCGACAGACAACCCACATCCGTCGCAGAGCCTCTCACCAGCACCCTCCCTTCAGGTGTCGTTTGAATACAGGGGACACACACACAAGTGTGAAGAGGGTGCAGCGAGGGTCTCGACAGTGATCAGAGTCTCGGTCCCGGTGGAGTCGGAGAAAGGAGGTGGGTGCGAAACACTCACGTATTCCAATACCCCTCGTCTCGCTTGTACTGTTGCCACCGCGCAACGACGTCTTTCAACTCCGCCAGCGTCCAGGCCTTGCGCACGAGAGGAGAGTGGTCGGGTGAGTCGATGTCCATCATCTCAAAGTTGAACACCATATTGAGCTCCTTGTTTTGTGGGAGAACATATGCCGCTAGCGCAGAGGCGTCATGGGTGAATGGTGTTTCTCCGACGGTGATAAGGTCGTGGTCTGTTAGAGAGCCCACGTGACACACAGCGTTGAGGAGATAAGGTAGGTAACCTACGGGAAAGCACTTTTTCGTGCATCTCCTTGATGTACTCATGCACATGCGGTCTTTTAGATGTTAGTCAAGATGAAGACGTTTGAAATGGCCAGGTAATGTCCGGCAAGCCAAAAATGACGCACCCGTTGGCGAAGTACATGCTTGCCGGCTGATAGTACTGGCTATCATCCACGACCGGGGCGTTTGGTAGACCTTCTGTCTTTGAAACGATATTGATCACGTCCATCTATAGAGTCACAGTTGCTTCAGCTGGCTTGCATGGGGTGGAGCTCACGTACTCTAAAGCCATCACAGCCCCGATTGATCCAGAATCGCATAACGTCCCATACGGCATCGCGGACGACGGGATTGTCCCAGTTGAGGTCTGGCTGTTTGCTTACATAGAGGTGGAGATAGTACTCTCCTGTCTTTTCGTCAAGATCCCATGCCGAGCCTTCAGGGGACGTGAAATCAAATGGAGGTTAGGCGTAGCTACGTTATCGTAGGCACCGATACGGCGAGCTATGACTTACCTTGAAACACGGACTTCCAGTTGTTTGGTGGCAATTGCTTGCCATCGACTTGTTTCCCTGGACGCCAAAAGTACCAATCCCTCTTGGGGTTTTCTTTGGATGACCGGGAGTGGATGAACCACTCGTGCTTGGTCATGTTATCAGAACCCTGGCTAGACACACCGGGCGATGCGCAGTCACCTCATCAGAAGTGTGATTGACCACGAGGTCCATCCTGTGCGCAACGGCCAAGAATAGGGTGCACGGCAATAAGATTCAATGCAATGGATGCCAACGTAACGGGGGTAAACGCACATTAGCTTCATTCCACGTTTGTGTATCCCTTGGAGCAAGTTGTCCCAGTCATCCAAGGTGCCATATTTCGGATCGATGTCACGATAGTCCGAACTACACATACATGGGGTAATCAGGTGTCCCAAAGGCACAGCATCTTAGCATCAAGGTCCAAATCAGGCGCCGCAACGTACATGTCGTATCCCATGTCTACCTGGGGAGAGCGGTATATGGGAGATAGCCACAAGATGTCAACGCCCAGGTCTTTCAAGTAATCCAGTTTGGCGTGGATCCCGTTGAGATCTCCAACACCGTCACCATTGGAATCAAAGAATGATGATGGGTATATCTGGTAGATGAGTGCTGATTTCCACCACGCGCGCGGGGAGGGTGGGTCTGGACGAGCCATGCTGCTGCTGAGAGGGGAATTGGGTCAAGGCTGTGAGGAAGTAAATGGTAAAAGGAACCCTCGAGGCAAAGTTTATTTATGCATAGAAGAGCTTTTATCGGGGGTCACAGGACCATCTTGCCTGGGAGTTCAGACGATCCGATGAGAGCCGAGTAGACAGCCTCGAACATGGCTACGGCCCAGTGAGGAAGGCAACTTTTCCACCCCATGTGCGCCAGGTCGATGGCACCAACCTGCCTATTGGCAATATCGGGGGCCTGAACGTGCACGGACGGTGGATGGCAGTGGCCCAGACCAACACTGAGGACTGAAGGTAAAAGCAACTGTGAATTTGGAAACGGGGGTGTCAGCCAAGGCCCAACTTACGATTGGAATGACGAGCAGTGGCGTTTGCAGTTGCGAACTTGGAACGTTCCCAGCCCTTTCCGGCTCGTACATCCGCTGGATAGGTCGACGGAAGGACCTTGTCGCATCGAGATTCGACGCAGGACTTGCTCGACGACGAGCAAGGACGTGGGCCACGATGAACGGGTCAGTGGCTGGCCTGGGCAGGGCGATGACTCGAGAACTCGAGTGCAGTGGCAGTCCTCGTCCCCTGTATGTGTGATCGCCTCGCTCAGTCCACGACGGAAACTCTAGCATTCTGTCTATGAAAACCACATGGCGTCACAGGTCCTTCTGGCATACTTAAACCTCCCCGGCCAGCCCAAATATTGTCCCGCCGAGCACCCTTGCAAGCTCTCTTCTGCCAGCCCACCTCTAGCACACCACTCAGCCATGCAGCAGCTACACCGCGTCCCCACCGCCTGCAGCCACTGCGAACGCGCTCAGCGTCACACCCCACTCTCGCCCATCTGCACCCAGTGCATCGCAAGACCCATCCCAAACTCTTACTGGGCTACCCCCTTCCTCCTTGCCTGCGAATACCCCTGGTCTCCGTTCGAGAGATCCACCGTACAGAAGCTTGACAAGCTTCTCGCAGCCGGTGTCCGCACCTTCATCGATCTCACCGAATGCGGCGAACTCTCTCCCTACCGTCCTCACCTCCCCGCCCTCGCCAGTGCCCATGGCATCGATCTCTCAGAGATCGAGTATCACCAATTCCCCATCCAGGATCGCTCCCTACCCGAGTCCAGGGAATACATGTTCCAGATCCTCAGTGCCCTTCGGGACAACCAGCAGCGCGGCCGCATCTCCGCTGTCCACTGCCGAGGGGGCATCGGGAGAACCGGCATGGTCGTCGGGTGCTGGCTTGTCGAATCAGAGACGGCAAAGAGTGGAGAGGAAGCGCTCAAAATCATTGCCCAGGAATGGAAAACGGTGGAGAAGTACAAGCGCTACCCCAACAGCCCAGAGACGGGCCCACAGTTCGAGTTCGTCAGAACTTTCCGTCCTCGCCTCGAGGTGGAAGTTGCATAAACAGTTTCGCGTCTCATCACTGTGAGTACCCACCACTTCCACTAGTCCTCTTATCGGTGCTGACTGCATCCCCAGCATCTCATGCTTTCTACTCTGGATTCTTGTGCCCTGGAAGCAATCAATGTAAAACATTGCATCCCCCGTGGCGAACATTACCTGCATCATATGCGGTTCTCTCTTTTTGGGAACTTTGGCGTATTTGTATCAATAATATCATCTGTCAAAAATTGCTACGTACTGCTACATGCATGTCTACGTACTTTACTCATACCTTTCAACCCGCAATGATACCCGCTCTCCCAGTGATCTTCCCAGAGGCGCTCGAGTAGTTACAATGTAAACCTTCGGACTAGCAAAATCAATTTGATCATCATCATTAGTGTCATTGACAACCTGAAGCAGTGCAGTATTGGTTCCATCGACGGTTTAAGTGGCTCTTCGATGTCGAACTGCGTACTACATCCTAGTAGCGACCCATGTACGAACTACGCGAGCAACCATGGTTCGGGTTGTACGTTGGATATCAGATCGTCACGACCACACTCTTCCGACTACCTTACTGGTTTCTCATCTCCTACCCCCAATCATGGCGCCCCCGAGCATCTTGGACAGTGAAGCGTTCAGTCCTCTTGAAACTTTTCCGCCATATATTCGATGTATCCCAGAAGTGCGCATTTCTCTCGAGCTACTACGTGGCAACGGGCCAACAATTAACGCGCCAGCATTCATGACCATTTGACAGAACAGGACCGCTGACGTCCTTCCCGACACACCGTGCCATCAAACCTGGGCCAGGCGTGAAAGGCGTCTGGGTCGAGGCTGCTCCGCATCTCATCACCGGTGTGCTGCTGACGATGGCTGAAGCAGCCAACGTCACTTGTGCCCACATTCCGGGCTACTGGGTCGATAGAGAGGAAACACTACCTGCAGGGGCGCCTCCGCAGCCAGGCGACAAAATTCTTTACCGGCTTCATGGAGGCGGCTACTTCCAACTGTCCGCCCACCCGAGCGACCCTACTGCAAATATTGTCCATGGGATTCTGAAACACTCACCGTCAATCACTCGGACATTTTCGATCGAGTACAGGTTATCCACAGCGGAACCGTACAAACCTGAAAATCCATTCCCTGCGGCACTGCTCGATGCCATCGCCGGCTATCATTACCTCGTCCATACGATTGGCTTCGATCCCCGTGACATCATCATCTCGGGCGACTCGGCAGGGGGAAACCTGGCATTAGCCCTCGTCCGATATTTGCGCGATTACCGTGACTTCCATCCCGACCTCCGCCTGCCTGCATTGCCCTCCGGATTATTATTACTCTCGCCATGGGCAGACCTCGGAAGATCTCACGATGGACCGAATACATCGCTTTCTAATTTTTGTTCATACGATTATACCGCTGCACGTGGACAGGGACGCGCTTCGTACGGTAAACTAGCCTTCCTTGGACCGTTCGGCCTTGGGCTGGCGGAGCGCAGTCCATATGTATCTCCGGCATCGCTAAATATGTCGGTCGGCGCGCGCTTTAATGGGTTCCCAAGAACTTTGATTTGTTCCGGTGGTGCGGAGGCGCTCTTGGACTCGATCCGATCTCTGTGGTGGAAGATGGAGCGGGATATGGGCGGTGGGACCGGCCGCGGACAAGTTAGCTACTACGAGGCCAAAGACGCGCTGCACGACCATATTGTATTCGCTTGGCACGAGCCGGAAAATAGGCAAACACTAGAGGTGATCGCTAGTTGGATTGAAAAAGGACAGGGGCACTTGTAAAGTGAGTGTATTTATCAATACAAAATTCCGGCTATTCACCGAGCCTTGTTAGGCATGTAGTTCAAGTCATTCACTTTCACTTGACGACACAGCACAAACCGTGAGAGATATCATGGCACCTTGAGTGGTAAATCACTTAGCCATCACAACTGATTCTTCATTTTCGAAGCTTCTTTTTGTGGGGTATCAGACTCTATGTTGTGTGGCATTGACATTTTGTTTCTAGAGTGGTGCTGCACTGCAGTTTTGATTGGCAGTCTAGACAGACAGTTGCATTTCCGCAATTGTGCATCTCGACGGAGCGCTTTGTACCCAAGTCTCTCCAAATGAATTCGGTTTCCAATTCATATCATACTCTATCATGGACAGGATGGCTTCTTTTTTCAATACCGCAAATGGGCCTCGAAACGGTCTCCTGCCTGACTGAGCTTCAAAGATCATAGAGTGCACTGGACCGATCGGAATCGGCTGTTCTTCTCGCCATCCAGTGCGTCCAAAGAGCTCTTGACCTTTCTTGTACCGCATGGACACCTCATGTCCAAGAAGGCTGTTCGCCTCATAGGGCGTTCCACGCCATGCCGTCTCAACGTTGTCTCTTACCCGAGGACTTGAAGTAGTCAGACTTGAGTCCCCATGTAAAAGGTTCACCCCGAAAGGCGAGCGCCTCTCTGGACACGACTAGTTGGGCATCTCGCCGTTTCTTTATTGCCCGTTCTCAGGACCTGTATCCTGATTGCAGAATTACCGTGCTTCACGGAGCGTACAATTGTCGGAAAAATGGGCTTAGTTCCATCGTCGATTTCTGGATGTTTTGGGTGCCACAATGTCCACGCATTTACGTTAGAGGGCAGTCCACACGGTGCCCGTCACCAGCATACCAGAAGGTACGCCACCATTGAGTTGTTTTCTCTCTTCCAATGGAAGCTCATTCTGCATTTCATGCTGTTTTGGCAGCAAGCAGAAACCGAGCCGGAATAGGATTTTGTTCTATGAGAAAGGGCAACCTTACTACGAGTTCACCAATTTTTCGTCACACAGCATCGTGTTCAAAGGAAAGCGGTACCCTACCAGCGAGCATTTATTCCAGGCATTCAAGGTCCCATTCCGTGTTCATCGGCGGTCGTGGGCGTCGGTTGACAATGATGTATTGCTATAGTTCATCGATTCCCACCCTCAAATTGCAGAGCATATCCGCACGTGCAGTGACAAGCCAATGGTAGTATTCGACGAAGCCCACAAGTTCCAAGGTTCTGTTAGGCAAGACTGGTCGCATGTCCGCGTGGAAAAGGTGTGTGTATATGTACATTGTTGGACTCGGCGTTTTATGTACAACTTTGACTGAATTCACTGGACACCTCACTTCCTAGATGGAGATGGTACTCGGGCTCAAATTCACGCAACACGCCAAACTCAGGAAGCTCCTGCTAAACACCGGAGATGCTGAGCTGATCGAGGTAGTAATAATTCCCTATCTTCATTCAATACACAATTGTGACCAGGGCCACCCATCCTTTCAGGATTCGCCACGAGATTGGTTTTGGGGCGTTGGAGCAGATAGGACGGGTAGCAATGAGTTGGGAAAAGCCTTGATGCGATTGCGGGACGAACTACGTGAGCCAAGTTATGTTTCACGGCCCTGACGCGCCGCGGTTACAAACCCGTGGTGACCTGGCAGGTTTCAAGTCTCGCGGAAACATTGCCCGGAAGGCCAATAGTCAGGTCACGAAGGGTCGGGGTTTCCGCTGGAAGGCGAACAGTCAAGCCACGGCGGGTCAGAATTCGTATCATTTATGCGAGGTGTGCACATCGGATTTTTGGAACTCCCTGCTGCCATACGAAGGTTTATGCTTGTATAGTTTTGCCTTGCAAAACCGAGGCTGCAAACTCACGCCTATTGTAGTCGGATCTGTGCCGATAAAACTGCGGCCATGTGCAACGTGAGTGATAGAAGGGCAATCAGGGTTGGCCGCACCGCTGACGTGATGCCGATTTCCAGTATTGTCGGAGGAAACCAAAGAGTAGGAAATATGCATATTGCTCGAAAGGATGCGCAAATAATGCCAATATTAATGGCAAGTAAGACTCCGTAGGACTTAATGTGACATCTATTTAATTCGGTACTACTTATCAATTAGCAGGTCAAAGCTACTAGGGCGCATCATGAGTTGTAAACAGGGCCGAGACCCTCTTATGCAGCCGCAGATCTACCGGGCTTATTAGTATCTGCTATAGGGGTCAGGTTCATTCAATAGACTAGTGGGCCCGATAAGTTAGGGGGATAACCCCGAGTAGGGTGGAGCGCCAACCCTGGTTACCTTGTTAGCGCTTCACTGCATCCGAGCTGAATATTGTGTTTATCCCCAAGGGCATGAAGTATCAACATGCATTTCAACTCTACCTAGAATTTCAAGGATGCGGGCGTAGTGAGTTTTCAGGCCTCACTTTGTACCCATGCTGATTATTATTATGAATAATACAGTGAAGAACGGAAGAAAATCAACATTGGAAGTATGATTTAGCCCTCGGTAATATCCACCCTTACGTGAATTGCTTTGATGACTCTTATCCCCGGTGGGAACGTAACTGACTGCAGCGTCTGTCTTGTTTGTTTGGATGATCAGTGTGACGTCTTCAATTTACGGCTGGCCCATAGTCCGTAGGGTGAAGCTGCCATATGCAACTTTCCACCCGCACACCCGCGCAATTCTCCGAACAGTGACCGACATTTCACGAGGGGTCGCTTTCCATTCAGCGACAGGACGTATCATGGGTCTTCCGATCTTATATAAACCCCTGGTTCGCCCCAACGTTAAACCGCAACATCTCCCTCCCCGCAATAGTTGAAAGCTCCCGCACTTCTGGGATAAAATGCTTTCTCGCAGCCTTGTTCCCAACCACATTGGTCGATGGGTCGTCCCTCGGCCTTCGGTTCTTGATGACTGGACGATCGACCAACTCTCTGTCCTTTATGCTGAGCCGGAATGTGGCGCCCAAGAGAGCGACCAAAATGTGTATCTCGCCCCGGTCGTCAGAGAGTTTCAGCAGCTCATCGAAAGTGATCCCGAGATCTTCATGTATTTTCACAAGATGTTCGATGAAGTCCGCCGACCCACGGATGATGTGAACCAAGTAAGTAACATTTGCTGAAATAGGTCCTTATCATCGTTGACGGCGCAAAAGGTTAAGGACTACAAGGATTTGATGGCGATGCTTAACCAGGTCATTACTCAGGCGCCACAATTTGGTGGTGTCAACAACCTTGTTGTTGGCGTCCCAATATACGCTGTCCTCGCTCCCTTTTGCAACACCCCCTCCGGTTACAATGCCTTCACCAACCCGAAGGTGAACGCCCATTTTCAAAAGTTTTTCGACGTCTGGGCGAGATTCCTTGTCTCCCCCGCATCCCGTTACGTCCTCGCTACTGGCGAGAAATGTTGGTTTAGTGCAGGGGCTTTGGATTGTATGGCCCAAAGGCTAGGGGCGAGCTTTTACGACACGTGGGTTTGCAGGAACGACGATCCGGAAAAGCACTATGGCTTCACCTCCTGGGATGACTTTTTTACAAGACGATTCCGACCTGGGATGCGTCCAGTCATCGAGCCTGACAATCCCAACCTCGTCACTGCCGCTTGCGAGGCCACAGTCCACGCTATCCATCCCAACATCCGAGCTCTGGATACGTTCTGGATCAAGGGCCATTCATATTCCCTCTCCCACATGTTCAACCATGACCCTCTTACGTCCCAATTTGTCGGTGGAACCGTTTATCAGGGGATTTTAAGTTCTCTCGACTATCACCGTTGGCACTCTCCCGTAGACGGGGTTGTCAAGAAGGCGTATCTCATACCCGGGACGTATTATGCTGCGCGTTTGGACAACGACATGGATCCAGATGTGGTTTCCCGCTCGCAAGATTTCGTTACTAATATCGCCACACGTGCACTCATCTTCATCGAGTGTGATAACCCGGCCATCGGTTTGATGTGCTTCGTCGCCGTTGGGTTGGGAGAGGTGTCCACGTGCGAAATTGGCGTGAGGGTCGGGGCCAGGTTGAAGAGAGGAGACCCACTGGGAGCATTCCACTTTGGCGGGTCCACGCACTGTCTTGTTTTTCGTCCACGGACGTGTCTTAGGCCCTTCCCCAGTGTGGCGCCGGGGGCGTTGCAGAAGGTCAACAGTAACATCTTCTATATCGATAATTGACGCCTTGATCATCCACCAGGCCATTATTTATGCAACTATGTTATTCCTAATACTCCTTGAAAGTCTAGCACCAATAATTCAATAGGACTCTTTCTTGTTCTGGTTTACATATAAATATTTCGAATGTCATGTATTTTCTACTACAATTCCGTTGTACTGTTATTTACGGTGTCTGGAAGCATTATCATCGTCGAAACTAGACCAACAACCTGAAAAAATTCTAAGGGTGATCTGATTCTAAAGTCACATTTGAACTTAAGCCAGAAGCCTTCTCAGATAAGTATTCCACAACATATTAGGGTCGTTCAAACCTCGATTTCGCCGGTCGATTTCAATTTCAATTTCGATTTCCAAGTCGAAATCGACCCAAACCGACCAACGTCGATTTCGCTTGACCTCATGCGGCATGGCTCGGCACTGTGTAAGCGGAGTCTGAATGTTGCCAAACTGCTGTCCACACCTAGTTGTAATACTTAGGCACTTGTTCCAACTTGTACGCTAATTTTTGTTATATACCCATGGTTTGCCTAAATAAAGAGGACTATGACACTCCCAGCCGAAGACGAAAAATAGGGAGTCTCAGTCGAGCCTCAGTTAAGTCGCAGTCGCACGTGACTGCTAAATTGGCATAGCGTATTATCTAATGTTGGGATATTCAGCACAAAAACTCTCGAGCACTAAAGGTTGCTATATAGCTTTGCTACAGAATGTGTCAAGTAAAAAATATGACATTAGAATAAGTGGGTACCAATAGAGTAGCATTGATGAAGAGGTAGAATGCAGGACAAAAAAGTTGAGCAGGAGGGGACTTGAACTCATGGCCTGGGCAAAAAGATAGTTAGATTTAAACCATTAGGCTATGGGATCAATATTTATTGTTAGCAACAACACATTTATGAATAGTTGGCCTCCTTCGGCTATATGCCCATTGTTGCTAATTATTGTATTGGCTGCATTGCCTAACAGTTGACATCTTCAATATTTTGCCTAGTCCATGAGTTCAAGTCTGCTTGCTCAACTTTTTTTTGCCTGCATTCTACCTCTTCATTGGTGCTATTCTATTGGTATACACTCATTCTAATGTTTTCTTTTTTTTTGTTTTTTTTGGACAAGTGATATCATTATGTAGCCACTGACAAGTCAAGCTCTACATAATACACTAGATCGAAAACCCAGTTGGGCTTCGTTCCGAGGAAAAATGCTCTTATGCACTTCCCGTCAAGGACGGGGGTATGTGGGACTCCGTGAGCCTACTGGTAAACCCGTTGAAGGGCGCCTGGTAGGCGTTATACCCACTAAAACCTCAGGTTGGGAAAAGGGAGGCGAATATCTCGCAAGAGGGGACAGCACCACAGTGGACTGTCACATTCAGAATAATCGTGTTGCTTGTGTGATTGGTTCATGTTTCAGCTCGTCTTTGGTTGGTCTTTGGTATGTTCAGGATGTCTACATTGGATAGAAAAATTCGTGAGTACGTGGTCGCTGAGTGTGGTTGTTCTTGCCAGTCTGTCATTGTTCGTGTGTTTTGGTCAACTTACTAATGACTCGTAATAATCGTTCTAGGGGGGGCCAGTGGTGTTCTGTGTGCTTTTTATCGTTCGTGCACTACCTTGCCCAGCTGTCGTAGCGTGGGAAAACCGACCATGGTCGTGGTTGCGGTTCAAGGGCCCCCCATGTTTTCTTTTTTACTTGGCTCATTCTGTAGTGAGCTATGTAGCAACCTTCGGTACTGAATATCCCAACATTAGGTAATACGCTATGCCTTAATTTGGCAGTCACGTGCGAAGTTTTACTATCAAGTCATTCACACTCCGACGACAGGCAAGTTTGAACCGGTGGTCGAAACCGGGGGATGTCAAAGCTGGAGACCAATTTCGGCCTTGCCCGAAGTCCCAAATCGAAATCGAAATCAACCGCGAAATCGACCAGCGAAATCGAGGTTTGAACAACCCTATTCGTTTCCTCTCACCTAGTCCGTGCGTGCTTGGTTGTGATGGGACATAGGGGGTATATGGGTAATACATGGAATGTTTGTGGTATTATCGATTAAGAGTGCTATGTCTGTGTGGCCCTCCCCTCTATTCTTTCTTACACTCTTTACACTCTTTATTTAGTGTAAGCCACTGTTGTTACTGTGACGTTCTCCAGTAGTGGATACTATGGATACCGGCACACTAAGATCTTCACTCAGGAATTCCAGACAGTTGTCTCGTATTCGGATGAGAAAGACCGGGGAAATTACAGGGAGCGCGAGTAGCTACTTATACTAAGGTGCGGGAGGACATGGAACAGGTATATGAGATATGATATATAGATGACACTTGTGACATTCGGCCGAGTGTGAACGCCTGAATGGTTGAACCGTCACATACCCCCCTTCAAGGGCACGCAGTACCCTTTACTACCTTAGTCGCTTCGCCCCTTTCCCTTCTTATTCCCCTTCGCAGCTTTAGCAGCCTGCCCTCTAATAGAAATCCCACTAGGGGAACTTTCTTCGTCCCCCATGCGGACGTCTCCATTGGTATTGGTAGAAGGTAGCGTGCTGGGGCCTGGTTCCCCGTATTCAGAGTCTCTGTAAGAGCGCGTAGGGGATGGGGACGGAGAACGACGGCTGTTACGTCCGGACTGGTTGCGTGACTCTGGGGAGGCCGATCGACGGTGGTAGTGGCTGGGGAATTTCTTGCCCGTGCCGGCGATGCGTCGTTTGTTGCCCTCGGGGACTGCAAACCCTTTCCTCTGCCGCTTCTTCTCCCGCGCCCTATGAGCCTCTTTTCTTTTCGCCTCTGCCCTCTCGTCCCTATTCATGATCCGTATGGCCATTTGGCGCAAGGCGTTATCCTCTTCCTTTGTCATTTTACGGGTCTCGGACCTCTCCCAATGGTTCCTAAGATCGGCGTCCGGTCCTAAGACCTCCTTGACGGTAGGCGATCTGGTATTGGGGGGAATGGCGACGTCCACAGGCTTTGCTCCATCATAACAGATGGTAGCAAAGGACAAGTCGTGACGGCCCTTCCGAACGATGTCTCTTTCGAACGCACGACGGAAGGCGTCGTACCCTCCTGGGATCCTCTCGGGGAATTCACCCCTGCGTAGCACGTGCTCAACCGCAAAGTATTCCTTGATCTGTTCGAAGTGGTAACTTTCATAATAAGTGTTCCCATCGTCAGCGATTCCCCGAACCAGGTATACGTCAGCCTCCGTTCGAAGGAACTCGGGGTCGAGAGCGAGATCACCGACGCTCATCATGAAGCAGTCGAATGGAGGAGGATAGCGGTCGGTTTTACGGAAGGGGGTTGCACACTCCCGATGCGGGACACGAGCTGGGCGATTGCGTCGGTTACAAGATGGACAGTTCCCCTTTATACCAGTAGATCGCGCGGTCGCTTTAGGCGACCGGTCCCTTGGACCAGAGATAAATGGCCTCTGACAGTGGCGCACGGGTGGTGGGCGTTGAGATTGCCTACTTCGGCCATGAGACGAGTGTCGTCGTTCACGGGAGCATCGATCATAGCGATCGTAATGAGACGCCGGCCTCTTGGTGCGACGTTGACGTTGGTTCCGGTTTTTCGGACCGGTAGTGTCTCGCCTGGCAGTCGAATAGCGCCTGTTACCCGGGCGTTCTTGCTGGGTCCGTCGGTAGGAGCCTCTGAGTGGGATTATGGGCGGCTGTTTCAAAGGACAACGGTGAGGTCGTCTCTTCGAAGTCGGTCCACTTGCGCGGCAGTTTGATTGCTCGAAGGCCGTGGCGTTGTAACGCTCCCGGATGTCCTGATGGACGGGGCAATTTCTGTTAGGGCGACATATGCAAATTGACACGCACCCAACTGCCACGTCGTCGTCATCGTCCGACGCATCGCCGATATTACTATCGGTAAGACGAGTTACATCGTCGATACCTAATATCTCGAAGTAGTCAGTAAGAGCGCGGAGATGCGCGATCTCACCGTATGGTAACCAAGTTTTATCGCCGGAAGTCCAGAGGACCTCGAACTTGGCGTCTGAATGGCTGCCTTGATGCGACAATATCTTGTCGACGGTCCATTCTCGAGCGGTCCCGCCGAGTTCTGGGATTTGTTCGTCCAATCGTCCGGGAAACAGGCGGTCGTCGTTGGGAACGTGGATACGGAGGAGAGAGGAATGGAAGACGTCGTGGATTCCTCTTTGTTTGAGGGAGTTTGGTAGGTCAACCCTAAAGGAGTGATTACCAAAGTCCTTGCTTATCTTATACGGTCCGATGAACTTAGGGACCAATTTGCGTGATGTCCCCTTTGGGAAGTTGATATTTTTGGTCGAGATGTAGACCAAATCATCCACAACAAACGGACAGGTACGTCTCCGCTTGTTCGCTTGCACTGTCTGCTTCACTCTCGCTGACAGCAATGCGTCGTGTGCCGCCGTCAGTGCCAACTTCATTCTTCGAGCGTAGGCCTTCACGCTGGGATACTCGTCGGTCCCTGGAGCATCCCAGATCATCGCCCTCGGCATTCGCCCGGTGTTCAGGAAGAAAGGTGAGTAACCAGTCGATTCGGATCGTGCAAGATTAATAGCGAATTCAATGGCAGGCAACTTCGTTACCCAGTCCCTTTGTGTAGGTCCGATGCACGATCGGAGCATCTGGCCGATCGTACGGTTGGCTCGCTCTGTGGAGCCGTCGGTCTCTGGGTGATAGGCGCTTGACATGCACTGTTTTACCCCCATCAGCTTATTGAGGTGAGTCCAAAACAGACTCGTAAACAGAACATCCCGGTCGCTGACTATCGTCCTAGGTAGGCCATGAAGCTTGTAGACCTCGGCAAACATCAGCTCGGCGATATCTTTCGCCATGTATGTTGTCCTGCTTGGGACTAAGTGTATCATAGCGGTGAGTAAATCGATTATCACTGTTATCGAGTCGTATGACCCGTCTCGATCCTTAGATTCAGGCAATGGTCCAACAAAATCCACTCCAATTGCGTCCCATGGCATAGATGGTACGGATAACGGGTTCAACAACCCGTACGGTTTCTGATTGGGCGGTTTACTCCGTTGACAGGTCGTGCACGAGGCGCAGAACGCGGCAACGTCGTGTACCATGGAGTCCCACCACACGTATTCTCGTAAGTACGAGACTGTTTTCTTGGAGCCTAGATGCGCTAACAACGAGTGTGCTTGGTCGATGACCATTTCTCGCAGTGTCCTTTCACCAACCTTGATATTCGGGATACAGATCACCACCCTATCATGTAGCTTCAGGCGTATGAAGCCGTCATTTGTGAGTTCAAAGTTCTTGAACGCTCGAGGAGTCTCTAATATTTTTTCAAAGAACGAGTCCTCCTTGTAACGGCCCTTTGCTTCCTGCAAAAGGTGTTCGTCATGCGGGTACGTTATTGGCGCTACGCGTCTCGCTTCCTGCTCGTTTGGTTCAGGGTCATTGATCACATCGTTTACAGGTGTAGTCGTTGGGGTTGTTTGGGTCGTAGTACCCATTCCCCCCTCCGTTCGTTCCCGTGGGCCCCGGAGAACGAACTTATCTCTCATGCGCGCAGCAAATTCAGCGCCCGTCTCGGGTCGGCCACTCTCAGCCGGTGCTAGAGGTCGACGCGAACGGCGACCCTTAGGCTCGGGCGCTGGGCTCTGGGCTTGCGATGCCGTGTCATGGGGCACCATCAATCTCTGTTGCACAGGTGCAGCCAGCTCCGCTGGGTCGGGACTCCCCCCTCCAGCGGAGGGCCCAGGTTCTGGCAATGTAGACCGCCCAGCCCGCCTGGGCTTCGGTTTCGCCACAGGACGCTCATCGTGCGGGTCATCGCGCCTGTCCGCCAGACGGTGGCTCCGTCGTACATTTGGTGCGATGGCCTCCGGTCCCACTAGCAAGGGCGCACTGATTAACCCAGTGGGCGTCGTCGAGACCACACTGTCAATATCTAGATCGCACTGGAGATATTCCTCATGCGACCGGATCGTTCCAGGTGCGTCAAATTCGTACATCCGGGATAGAGCATCCGGTAATATATTCTCCTCACCCGGTACGTACAGAACCGTGAAATCGAACGCAGAAAGGCGCTCCATCCATCGAGCTTGACGACCCGACAAGTCTCTTTGATCGAGAATGTAGGTTAGTCCCTTGTGGTCAGTCACCCAAGTAAATCTGACACCCTGTAGGATATCTCGATGGCGGAGCATAGTTTCCACGCCCGCCATCAATTCCTGTTCATGCACAGGGTAATTGCGCTGGGCGGACGACATCTTTGCCGAATACAACGCCGCCACCCTGGCGGTTTTCCAATCACGACCTTGGGCGACCACGCCCCCGATCCCATTTCCACAGGCGTCTGTCATGACCCAGATCGGGGCACGATCCGAGCCATAGTCGAGGGGAACGCGACAGTGCGGAGCGCACGCCGAGGCATACCGTTTCACGGTCTCAAACGCGCGTTGCTCGGTGTACCCCCACTGGTAAGGCTTGGTTTCCGCGCAGGCTTCAGCTAGAACCCCCAGGGGGACGCGAACCTTGTATATGTCGTCTGCGAGATACCCAACCGCGCCAACAAACCCCCGACACAATGTATGGTTCGTCGGCACTTTCCAGTTGACGACCCGATCAACCTTTTCGGGATCCATCCGTATGCCGTCGTCAGTAACGACGCGGCCTAAAATCTTAACCTCCTTACAAAGAAAACGGAGCTTTGCTTTGCTAAGGTAAAGTTTCTCCCTCCGTAGTATGTCAAGCACAGTGGTGACATGTTTGATATGGTCCTCCAAGGTATCAGAATAGATGATCGAGTCATCTAGATATACGTCCATGAAAACGCCGATGTATTCACCGAACAGGTGATTCATCAATGCTTGGTAAGTAGCCGGGGCGTTACAGTCCCCTTGTTGTACCACATGACTGACCATATTCCCGTCAGGTGTGGTAACCGCCGTGCGCTCTACGTGCTCAGGGATTACTCGAATCTGCTCGTAGGCATCCTGCCCGTCAATAATAGAACGGTAAGGTTTCTTCGCCACACGTCGTAGGATGCCCTCCATGTCAGGCATTGGAGACGACAATTTACGCGTGTTTTTATTTCGCTCACGCAGGTCTACTACAACGCGCAAACGCGTAGGCGTTCCTGGCTTCGGTATCAGCAGCATCGGGCATGTATTACGCGCAGTGGTGGCTTCCCACCGCCCCGATTTCAGATACGAATTCTTCTTCTCGATCCATAGCGGCCTAAAGGGTTCAGGACATTTCGAAGGACGCCAAGGGTAAATCTTCCCCTCATCTATTAACGGAATAGAATGATTGATGGCCCGCAGGGGGGGCAATGCAGTAGTGCCCGCCTGCGAACACAATGGTTCAGCAAGTTTGAGCAGTCGTTCACGCACTCTGTCCAAACTTTCCTCATACACCTCCGTGGCGCGTGATTCAAGAACAGAGACCTGAGCGCCCTTCATTTCAAGGGGCTCTTTACTTCCAAGCACCACCCGTGGTGAGTTCAATCCCACCAGGACCCGATGTTGATACAAGAACGGCGTTCCTAATATCATATCATAGTTTTGCAGGTTAATAACATCGAAGTACCGTTTGTAATCCGCCCCCTGGTATTGAAAGCGGACACTGACACTGAAGTTCACTTTCGATCTCGATCCCTGCACCGCCAGCTGAATAGTAAGTGGTTTTTCCAGCATAACACGGTCCAGCTTCAATTGCTCCACCAGAGTTAATGACACGAAGTCGGCCAGTGACCCAGTGTCAATTAGTGCCCTCACAGGTTGTCCGTTCACGTGCGCCACGACGACTATCGGTTTCGGTATAGTGCGCTTAAAATCTCGCGTTACTGCCGCGTTCCGCTGTATAGCGGAGAACTTAGATTGTGTGGGTTGAGCGTGATAGAGTGCTAGAACGTCAATAGTGGTCATATCACGCTCCCCTTCCGGATCAAAGAGTTGGCGTAGATCCTTACCGACGCCGGATTCCTCAGGATCGTCGAAGACTTGCAATGTAAACCGGCGAACACGTCGCCAATACCACCTGGCGACATTAAAATGCGGGTTCTCGGTCTTATAGATTGGGAGAAGAACGCGGGTGCGTGACATCGTATCTACTATCATATACGCTGCTATCTCCTCCTTGCAGATGCAGGTAAATCGAGTATCCTCGTCTATCGAGGCGCGTGGGTCGATTGACCTGATCAACCTTCCCAAAATCCGATCTTCGACTGAACGACCCATGGGTAAGTTGAGGCCGACTCTCCTTTGTTCCAACTGACGAATCTCCTCATCAGACATGTTTTTCATTTGACCTATGCGGCGCCAATACCACTTGTCGATATGAAACTGGGGGTTACGCAGCCACCTTGTAGCGACCAAAAGTCCGTCTTCAAAGGGATACAGGTCGTCCATTACGACGTGACAGCCATTCTTGACACGATACACCCAGAATCGATCCCGGGCGTATACTGCCGGGTCGTCTGGATCCTCGCCAGGGTAACAAGTCACGGCCAACCGTCCTCGTGCCCGCTCACTAAGTGGTTCCCCAAAATCGGTAGGTAACTTACAAAATGGATACTTATATGGGTACCATTCTGACACTTCGCTTTCAGCGATGTCTGAAGATTCATCGTTTTCGCTGGCGTTTGCCGGTGTTGCAGGGACGGTATCTGTCTCAGTTAAAGAGTATTCGTCGCTCATTAACTCAGGTAGACCAGCTATGTCGCCATCTTTGTTGTCTGAATCGAAAAGATCCATCAGGTTGGCATGAATCCCAGATGTGGACGCCTTGGTCAGTCCTCGCTGGCTCTCAATGTCCCCGAAGTCAACGTCCACCCCGTAGCTCGTTACCCCAGGGGGTGAGTCTCCTTTCGAGGAAGACGTTATCTTGTTCCTCTGCGGACAGTTTCGCGAGAAGTGGCCTGTGCCACTGCATATAAAGCATAGGCCTTCGGCCTTTCGTCGCTCTTCCTCGCCTTTGCTCAGCTTAGGACGCGACGTTCGCGTATTCTTGGGGTAATTTGCGCGAGTATCGTTGGTCTGGAGGGACTTGTGGTGGGAAGACCCGGGTTTATTATGTGTCCTCTCTCGCTGTCCTCGTTGGCGACGTCGCGGTCCCTTACGGTGAGGATTCTCCGCTCCTTCGGGCGTCGTAGCTGCGCTTCTAATTGTCGTATTTTCAGGACGCTTTCCATGCCTGGTGTCCTTAAATCCAGGCATAACAGATCACAAGATCTCGATGACCTCAGCCGCTGCGACAACCTCCTTTAGGGTTGACACTTCCGGGTTTAATTTATCTTTCCATAGGTCGCGTTGGAAGTCCTTTCGAAGGCCCTTCCAGAATTTATCGACCTTCAATCGGTCGTTCCTTTCGCCAATGGTATTCCACATTTCATTCAACTCATGCAAGTATTCCCTCACAGTCAAGTTGTTTTGCACAAACACGGCAATCTTATCACGTTGCAAGTTGCGATAGTTTACGGGAAAACAGAAATTAAACAGTCGTTTAAAGAACTCACGAAGACGCCAAGAGTACGGATCTGGTGCGACTTCTTCAGTATAAAACGTGCGTCCCTTCCCTGTCAGGTAATGGGCTACTATAAAGACTTGTTTCTTTTCAGGTACGTTCCCGTCCTTCACGTAGGCAGTACTCTCCGTCATGAAGCGATGAAAGGATTTCGAGTCCGCCGATCCATCATACTTCATCGGTGGTATCGGTTTCAACGTCATTCTTCTGGACTTGCGTCTCGACTTCTTTCGTGCTCGCCGAGACTCGCTCCGTCGCCTACTGCGACTGCGCCGGCGGCTACGGTGACCACGTCTCCGTCTTCCGTGCCTGGATGATCGTGAAGAAGAGGTTGACAAGCTCGTCTTGCTCAACGCCGAGGAAGTCGATGAAGAATCTGACGAGTCGTCGCTTGAATCACTCGAATCATTCCCATTGGAAGACGAGTCGCTCAGGGAGTCATCGGACGAGTCCGAGCTTGCTTCGGGCGAGTTTTGTTTTCTCCTGCTCGTATGTCCCCTTTTCTTATCGAGACGTTTAAAGGCTAACCCGATATAACTATTCGGGTCGATCTGTTCGACTGGTTCCATCGCCCTCGGGGTACGATGGCGCTTCTGTTGCTTGTCACTAAGGGTAACTGCCTTGTCAACCATTATTTTGACAGGGCTCAAGTTTCGCTTCTCAGCGGCGTCCTTGCGCCTTTCGTGCTTAGACTGACGTTTCTCTTTTACAGGCTGTTCAAACGCCTCGCGGAGCCTCGCTCTCGCTTGGTCCTTAGACATGAAGTTCACCTTAGGCTTGGACGCCCTGTCCTTGCCCTTGTCGCGTCGTCTACGCTTGTCCTTCTTTAATAGGTGAGCGTCAGATAGTCCTTCATCAGAGCTTTCTGCTGACGAACGCGCAACCTCCCGAGCCAAGTTCCAGGATTCTAGGGCAGCCCTCTGTCCATCAAGGTCGAAGTCTTCATCAACTTCGGACAGGTCGCCCCAATTTCGCGGATCGGCGCCTTTGCCCTTGTCGAGCGCAGACGGACCCTCTCCCCTGGAGGTCGTCTCGCTTGTCCTGTCACTTAGCCTGCAAGCAGGTTTGTTTTTCAAGGCGAGTATCCTTTTGTTGATCTTTTGTCGGTCATTTGGGGTCAATTGTTTTTCAGCCTCTCGTACAGCACGACCCAGCTCCGAATCCAGTGTCTCGGTCCGCCGTTCGATTTCACGCGACGCGGACCTCGATTTACGTCCTTTTCGGCGGACTGTCGTCCACTCATCTCCATTCGCTTCGTCCCTGCCCTCCTTCTCGAGGGAGGGCGATGGATTGGATTCATTGCCGTCTGACGTCCCATCCGATCCTATGTCGGTGTGGGCGGCGGTCATAATTTCTATTTGAGTAACACTATTTGTTGCCCTCAGGCCTATTAAATTTTCTAGGTTACTAGACACGACTGGCAAGCGTTCGAGCTCGCGTCCAGTCAATACCGGCGAGGTACTCCTCGAGCCGGGATTCAGCGACGAGGAATGCCTCAAGTCGGGGGCCTCGCTAGGAGGTGGTACGCCACCACGTACGATATCGCTATATCGCCGTGGGGCTGTCGAGTCTTCTGGACTCTTTGCACTTCGGGTGCTGTTGTCGGATGGCGGAGGAACGCTAAGGGACGAGTCGGCGTTCACCAGACTTTTCGGGCTCGTCGGCAAGGAGTTTGCACGAGCGCGAGTATTCTTGCGAAGGTTGTATCTTGTAGACATTTTTATATGTATAGGGTTTTGTAAGCGATAAAGGTAGATGTTGATAGACAAGGTTCGTTTTGGCGTTCTTTTGACTTGCACGGTGGGGGATCCGGTCCACGTCAAGTATCGGAAGCGCGAACGAGGGGTTTTTTTAGAGATAGAGAGTAAGAGTTTTGAGAGAGTAGAGTCTCGGAAAAAAATATGTGACGTTCTCCAGTAGTGGATACTATGGATACCGGCACACTAAGATCTTCACTCAGGAATTCCAGACAGTTGTCTCGTATTCGGATGAGAAAGACCGGGGAAATTACAGGGAGCGCGAGTAGCTACTTATACTAAGGTGCGGGAGGACATGGAACAGGTATATGAGATATGATATATAGATGACACTTGTGACATTCGGCCGAGTGTGAACGCCTGAATGGTTGAACCGTCACAATTTTGCACCAGCAGTTTTTCTTCGAGCCCTTTCACCTCCTTCGCGACCCGTCGTTGAAAGTCATGCACAACGGATACTTCAAATAACAAAGGTCAATTCTTTGCATGTCATTGCATTCACGATCTGGCGATGCGAGTAATTGCTACGGTCACTTTCGCTAATCGGGAGAAGGAGAAGTGTTCACCATCAATCTTCAAGTTACGCACCACCGCAAATTGACAGCTCCAAGCACTGCCAGCTCCTACGCATCGACGTTCTTTCATGCATAAGGCTATCCATGGAGCCTCGATCTCGCTGGCAACCACCAACGCAAGTGGCATTTAAACCGTCGTGCCCCCCAAGGTCATACATGGGTATCTTTTCCCCTTGCGTCGTGTTTCATGCAATGGTCTTGTCCCGTGTCCCATGCTCTTAACCTTATGGTTTGCTCTACTTCCACCTGATGCTCCCGCTTAAATACCCTAATTAGACAATATATCACTGTTTTGATGTGTGTCTAAAACGAGGTGTTTGAGGCATCTCTCCCCTCAATGAATAATTATTGAATAATGTAGGGTACTTAGAGATATTCAGAGCTCCCTCGCGGCAGGCATTTGTCATCGACCTTGCCCGCCCCTGCGAAAGGCTTCCCACGCACGTCTGGTTGTTCGGCAACGCCCGCGCGTCGTCTCCGACGCGTCTCGTCGCCGTCGCTGACAGCGAGCTCACGTATCTCAACAACTACGCAACCGATTTACATCGGACTTTCAAGTGCATGTAGTACTCGTATCTAGCAAGCATTCTGTAGCATGAAGTATGCATTAAAATTACTACAAGAAACAAATGATGCAGCAGCAGACTAAGCTATCTACGTGTCCGTCGTCACACTCAAGATTTGCTGTAACGCCTCGCACCGCTCCTCCAAATCAGCCCCATGGTCTTCTTCGGCGTCTTCATCAACATCCTCTTCTCCATCATCAGTACAAACAGACGGCGAAGTCAGGGAGGACTCCATTGGGACTCGTTGCGGGATACTTGCACTATCTCCTGGGTCATGTGACGCGCTGATGCCAGGTGTAAGGGTCCCATTGAATCCAGGGAGACGAGATATTTTCTCGAGGGAGCGGAGGTGTAGTTGGGTGAATCGGGAGCGTATGGCATGGTACCTAGAGATTTGATGTGCGAGTGCAGGGTGAGTATCCCGGTAAAGAGCTTCGCATGCTCGGAGGTAGCGCTCTTCATCTACAAGATACGTCACCATGCGCCGAATCTCCACATTCAAGCGAATGACTTCTTCCTCAGCCCGGCACAACTTGAAGTATGTATTGAGAGCGAGTCGAGCGGCGGGTGAAGCCCATGGACGCGTCGAGATGTCTTGCCTTGTGTCCCTGAGAAGGTCGAAGTCAGTCAGGAACGCATACTCGACAACTTCGTCGAATTCCAGCGTGCGACGGCCGAGGGCTTTGGCTGCAGCGTTGTATTGTGTTAGGGCAGTCCGAATGGCTGCTGAGCGTGTTTGCAGGGCCTTCCCGATGTGTTTACGGAGTTTATACCCTGCGGGCGTCAATGTGATGTTAATTCAAGAGAGATAAACTTACCGGTGCCAGCCTGATTCATCTTCGAAAGCTCGAAGATCCGTGACACAACCAATCGCTCAAGGTTGTCCAACGCCCGCTGGTACTTTCGATTGGCAACCATACGGGCTGCTGCCTGCCACTCCTCGTCCTCCGGTACCCAGCGACGTGATATTTCGAGGCGTCCCTCGAGCTCTTGTACGGCCTTCAAGTCCCTTTCACAGTTCTCTTGCGCGTGACGGCGCATGGTCTCCGCTTTTCGGGTTGCACTGCTATCACTCCCAATGGATGTTGCGTTGTGGGCTGTAACGACAGTCCACGTGGATAAGATGGCCTCGAGGTCTTTCCTATGTTTACTGGTAGTTAGAACAATACTTTATTGATGTATCGATACATACCTGCTCCCCGCCAAGTTTACGAGCCGTTGCCAGTATTCCATTTGTAAGGTTTCTTCAGCGGGCTCGCGCAAGAGGGATTTGAGATACATGCGCTCTTCATCTAGCCAAAGTTTGAAGGTCGCGGGGTCATTCACTCCGAGCTCGCGCATCAGCCGTTCCAGGGTCATGCGGCCATTGGAGAGGAGATCAATAGCTTGTTTGTAGTTATTCAATAAGAACTTTGCTGCTCGAGGTCAGATAAGTTGAGACAGGCACGGTTGCCAACTTACTGAGATTTGCGTACACTTCCATTTCGTCATTGTATTCGAAATAGGACGCAATGGCCTGTCTTCTGTGAAAAATTGATGCGTATCGAATGGACGGGGCAAGGGCGTTGCTCTTGGAAAATGCCCGCTCGCAACCTTCGAGATCTTCAAGTCCGAGCCCTTCAACGTACGTCGTGAGATTGTCCAGCTGGCACAGCCTGTTATGAGCATGGCCATGGAACGCGTTGACGAGAGAAGTGTAGTTGAGTGACCGCGCACGCTCGCCAAGGACGCTAGATGCCAGAGTGGTCTTGAAGCGACAGCCGATGTCGTATCCGCCGCCGAGGTCCGAACCAATTGCGTCCAGGAGTTTGGATGTCACGGCGAGCGCATATTTAGACCTGTGGACGAGTATATTAGTTTGCAATGTAGTTGTCTAAGTAATTTACTTACTGTTCGCCGCTTTGTACCATGTCTGCAATAAGCAAGCAGAAGCCATGCCGGCAGACCGCTATAAAGACACCTGATTCATCGAATACGCTCCACATTTTTTGTGTGGCACTATCCTTCATATTCTTCCAGCGCTCCGCACATAAGTTCCCATCGCCGTCCTATCCAGTGGTCAGAATCCGGAAAACAAATGTGAAAGGAAGAGGTCGCACCTCATCAAGAATGGTGTGACCTGCTTGCCGATCGGATGCGAATGTGTCGACAAATTCACGGCTCAGGTACTGCGCGTGATGAAATGTAGACTCTGATGATGCGGTGAGAGGGCCAACGTCGTCGAGATCGCCATCGAGTACCTTGGTCGCCACTCTTTTAAGAGAGTCATTCCCGTCCTGAGCGAACAGCATCTTGAATCTCATCGGAGGTTCGTCCTGCAACGTGTAAGTACAAGCAGGACACCCGTGCTTGAGTCGCCAGTCAGGCTGGTTGCGCTGCAGTGCCTGCTGCACAAGGGTTGAGACAAACGCTAAGATTTGCAAATAAACGTCGAGTGCGATGGAGAATTGTCGTGAGCGGTGATTGTTGAATGCAACCTGGGACAAGGGTTAACGTTCAGGTATCTTACATAAAAAGAAATCATAAACCCCGTGTAAGTCGCAAAGTGATTTGATATATGCTTGGATGGAAAGGTGGGGACAACGTTGACGAGCAACGCGATACAATTCAAGAGCATACACTGTAATGGCCACCTTGGGGGTAATGGGAGAACAGGGAATTAAACCGTGACGCACGAGTGCTGAGGTTAGGTAAAGATCAGTAGGTTCTACTGTAATAGAAGTCTTCTCAGCGCCTACAATACCGTGAGTACCCGCACATGCGATTTGAAACAGTCGACTCACAGAAGACGTCCAGCGCCAACACATTGAACACCGTGGTGTGCACGTTGTCGCACTCTCTCTGTTGCTCTTCCCGTGTACGTCGCTCATCCGAATCAAAAAAGCCTGTCTGACCCGCATTTTTCTGGCTGAACGACCAGGCCATGTAAGCCTCCGCCATCGCACGCACTTGTACACTGAATGCAGCCGTTCGTTTAGCAGAGCGATCCCTGAATGTGCGATAATCCGTGCGTTTCGATCCAACCTTCTCAGAAGTGCTAAAAGCAGTCAGGCTTTCTTATTGAATTCCTGGTTATCTCTCACCTCTGCCAGATATCCCCCAATAACCCGCTGGTGAGTTCTTCAAACTCACCACCAGCATGACTAACTTCGATTGGCTCTGTTCCATCTAGGACCATCGCACCATACCCGTCGCTTTCATAATTATCGTCTACAGCCTCGCTCACCGAGTTCAAGGCTGGATCTCGCAGCGCCTCAAGCGCACGCCTCTCGGTCACAGTCATCTCTAGCGAAGGTGAGCCATTTTTTGTAATCACAATATGAACTTACCTCTCAGGCGCCCTTGTTTGCGCTCGGCTACACGTGCAGAGCGTTCAGCAATTTTTCGTGGGCCTGCCAATTCATGCAGAGTCCGCGTGACCCCTGCAGCCTGGTGAACCTTTGTCTGAACATGGCGTATTCGCGAGGACGTCAAGCTTCGGCACTTGCGTGAGTGACTGCGCGCTCCCGTTCCCCCTGCCATTAACTTCCTTTGTGTCAATCCAGCCTCCGATCCTCACAAAAACCACGTGACATTACCGTGCTGTCAAAACTTATTGCAAACATGTTTGCGATCACTGCACTCGTACACTCAAGAATCGTGCTTAGCGTTGATCCACGAGTTTGTTCGAACATGGTATCCAGTGTTGAAGGTAAGACAATATATATTTTTGGCGGAGGTTTTGACATTTGTTAGATGATGATAGCCAGCAGATAACGGAACGAAAGACTGAAGTGACGATCAGCCGCATCAAAACAATCAAGACGACTCGCCAAGGGGCTACGGAAACCAAGGTCGAAAGCGTGGTGAGACGTCGGACTCACTCTAGCAAGACTACTCGTGGGACGTCTCGGGAATGCAGTCCTTCGGCGGCACAATCGGCGGCAGCTACTGGCACCGGTATTACTACCTTACCGTCGCCCCCAAGCACCCCCACGACCACTTGCAAACCACAACCGGGTTCAACGCTTGTTACCTCTTCCCCTTCGATACCTTCTTCGTCTACATCTCACACTATTGGTATTCCCCACCCTTCCGATCTCCCACACCCAACCTCCCCAGTTGAGGGATATTACCTCGTTATTGTTGGGCAAGAAGTCGGCATATATTACACGTGGTATGTTCGACGCTTGACATTTACACGCGTTATCAGCTCAGACTTGAATGCATAGGAAAGATGCAGCAATGCGGGTTCTCAACATCAGTGGCGCAGTTTTCTACAAGTGCAAGACTTTCCAGCGGGCCCTTGCGGACTACACAGCCGCTTATCACAAGGGCGAACTTCGTGCAATTCCCACTCCTGGTGGACCATTCTGGCCGACCGCGCCGCGCACGCCCTCACCCACTTTCAGTGAAGGCGAACGGTCCTACTGGGCTGAAGTGGATGACCTGTCAGATCTGTTTGGCCAGGTCCGTCTTGATCACTCTGGGAATTGGTGGGTCGCTCGTCCATTCCCCAAGTTATTTCGTTGATTGTAATAGCGGCGTCACTCTGTCCTCGTCTAATGTTAAGTAGTTAGTAGTTACTCTACATATACTATCCATCCTGACTATTGATAAATGCCAACTTGTTTGATTTAAATCCCTGCATTTGTGTGCTAAGAATTTAGTTTACATAGTATATGCATGGTCATAGGTAGCAGTGGTGCAAAATTGTGTAGGTATGAATGAGTGCACAACATGGTGTAGCATACAATTTGTGTCGGTCCAACATTGACAAGTTTGATAGTCCATCCAGTACAATGTAATCACCACTACATATAATGTAATAATAAGATACCGGACAAAGACTACTAGACAAGAAGAAAGCTAACGACGGCTATGATGTCGCGTGCCTGCCGATATGGTTGGTTTTTGGTGATGCCGGGAGTGAATACTGGTCGATAGCGGACGGATTCGCTATCACATTCGCTATCGCCAAAGCATGACAGACATCCTAAATAGTACATCTATCCCATAGTTTCTTATCTTGAATCACACACATCAAATTCGAATGCAGATCGTTCGGGTATATATTGTATGCAAAAGTACTACACAGTAAAGTAGTAACGAGCTTCAGATATTCGAGACAGGGGGAATACAGGCGCATACTCGTCTAATTTGACTTCAAAAAAGCGCAACTCGGCCAATAATGTCGTGAGCAAGTCGAATACTTGCTCGTACAAGTCCGAAACCTTGTACCCCATGCCCCTGAAACCCTTGCGTGTAATACTCCTCAAAACCCACACAAGTCGTCTCCCTTCTTCAACGTGGTCTGCACACTGTGAAAAGAACGCATCAGTTGCACGCCGGCCACTGCCCTGTGCATGCTTCAGCTCCTCATGGAACTTCTTGGGCCAGGTTGATTCCACCCCCCATTCGGATTGCCAAACAGCGATAAGCTGCCTGACTTTCTCGAGTGAGGGGAGTTCTGAATCGGCCAACGGGTGTAGATGTGATCCGGGGGATGAGTCTTGTTCTTCTGTGTCCGACGACACTCCGAGCACGGTGTTCGACATTGAGTTGCGTGTGGTACCTTCATTTTCAGCAATCCGCTTGCTATATAACAAAGTTAATCTACGGGGATATTCTGGGGTAGATGCTTACCTTGCCCTGTTTCTACAAGTGTGAATCAATGACTACCGGTAGACAGGTAGATACTTACCTCGCCCTGTTTCTACAAGCATGAATCAATGACTACCGGTAGACAAGATGGATCGTATCAGTTAACCTACCTTGCAGCACGAAGTCTTGCCTTCTCCCTCTGCTCCTCTCGTATTCTAAAGGCAGGGATTTAATTCAGTGCAAATGAACTTAAAAGTAGGTGTTCCGTACCCCGGCTTTGATAGCCATCGTTCAGTGGCTGCGCGTTGTTTGTCTTGTTTCGTCGCAGTTCGGTTTGCTCTCATGTATGACCATCAAGATTCTAGCTGTGAAAGAAAGGGTTTCAGTTTACAAGCTACTATAGCGTAATCTACAAAAACTTACCTGGGTAACTCGATGGCGAAGGTACTGGTCACAAGAGAAACTTATGTGAGTGAAATGAACCGGCGGCTTCTCCTGGTCACATGACCACAACATGACCATACGTCGAATAGTTGGACATGCGGACAGTGCTCAGCACGTCATCGTCTCAGTACATACTAGTACAATATTTCTGTCTCTTCCATCTCTCTGTCAGCTTTGACCGTTAGTCCGAATCTTTGGTCGAGCAGAAAGTGAGGTACCGTAATACATTTTCCAACGAAGCTGTGCCCTGAAGCCATCGTGTTTAGTGGATGGATTTCCATCTGACCCTCGACAAGGGTCCCGGTCCATCCATCTCATCTACTGTAGGGAATTCTATTTGTAGCTTTGTGATATAATTTCTAATATGACAGCCTGACATTAAATGCAGATCCTGCGATGTGGCGTCGGCCATGTCACTCCCGTACTTTGGTTGTGCGCGCAACATCATTGGGAGGCGGACAGCACAATATCGGCCCCATCCACGGTAAGAGTAGTATATTGTATACATCAGTTCTAATGTATCATGTTTCCTCCACAGGTTCACGCGTTGTATCGGGCCCTAATGCCCGATCGCACCAGTCACTGGGCGGACCGATGGCATTCACTCAATATTAGACTGTCAAAATTTTCTTCTTTTTTTTTCCAGGAGCGACATGACACTACTGTGGACGCCGGACCCGGACCCTCTCTCTCTACCAACTGCCTCATGGACGGCTATGTCTTCAACTTTACGAACGTCACCTTCAACCCTCCAGGTGATCCCCCATGCCCAACCCCCCCAGCTTTCAGTTCGTATGACTACCGGAATCCATCTCACCAGCCATTCCCCCCCGGCTCTGCGCAACCGGCTCCACAGCGTTTGATACTCCCGGACTCTTCCTATGGTCATCCTGCGCTGGACCCCGCCCTCCTATCCATTTCGAACCCTCCGCTCGTTCCGTCTTCTGTGGCTTCGGGCCTCACCAGGACCTCACCTACTGTTCAAGTAACGGCGTCGTTACACGACATAACCTCCACTTCTTGCTCCACAGTAGAACGCCAGCCCAACATCAGCTCGTCAAACGCTCCCACTGCACCTGAGTTCGCCACTCCCAGTAGCCATCCCAATGGCGCGACCTCAGCAACTACGGTAACAGGCAACAAGTCCACTTGGGCTACTCGCAACCCTGGATGGCCAGTGATGCAGCCTCGCCAGCCCCTCTCTGCTACAGAGAAAGAACATCGCACTGCCCAAACGGCATCAAGACAGATTTCTGCAGCACAGCGGAAGGATCGCGACGCGCTTCTGAATGAAGCGGTCCAGTCGCTCTCTAGTGAATTTGAAACGAAGGTACAGGTGATAGCCGCCACACATAACATTACAGACGAGAAGGTCAGGAAACTCCTGGGCAGTTACAAATATTATCGGAATCCACGCAGCACGCAACTGGCCAATGCCATCATCCATGACAAGGCGCACGAGGTTAACGAAGGTAAAATTTACTCTGTTGTCTTGCAGGTCCATACTCACACATGGCAGGTCGCACTCGTGGGGAGAAGCTCTCCCTCCACCAGATTCGAGAGTTAGCAAGGGATGACCCCAAGTACCAGGACATGACTCAAGACGAGAAGGATGAATTATTGCGGGCCCTCACCGAATATCGTACCCTCAAAAACACGAGCGTTCGCGCTACGAACGCCGCAGCGTCACGCGATGTGCAATCGACATTAGAATATGTTTTTAAAGTAGTGAGTCTATCCTACGTCCACTCTGCTGACCTTCAACTAA
>JAYMGJ010000083.1:0-23655 GCA_037178675.1 Scleroderma bovista | reverse complement strand
AATACTCTCTTCCAGTGGATCTGCAAGTGAATCGATGGATGCCGCGATGTGCTCCTAGAAACAAAGGCCTCAACAGTGGACAATGAGAGTGGAATGATACCATACTTGGATGCAGGGAGCTAGAGCTCCGGGAAGATACCACAATGCAATTGTGTCACCTTCTCCCAGAATAATGGTGGGCCGGGAAAGGGTCCCAGTCAAAGAGGAAGGATGTCTACGGAGGACCCTAATCTCCTGTTGCTCATTTGTTCCGGATTGCATTGGTCCGAGGCTTTCAGACAACCTAATCAAGTCAATGCCGCACGAAACTTCAGCGGATATCAAGCAAGGGATAATAGAACTATAAAAGAATTGGCTCACTCTGATTATGGTATGCCTGTGTGATGGTGGATACAATTTGGTTCATGGCTACAGTTGCGTCCACCGGCAGGGACAGAAGTGTTTCCGGGGTGGGGGAATTTAAGTCTGGGAATGCTTCATTCAGGAAGCGGCGCCGCATATATGATGCCATGATGTCAGACAAAGTATAGTTGGATGGCACGGCATTTGCACCGGCCATTGGAAACAGGACGACTTTTGACAATGTGGGGAGTAAAAATTTTAGTGGGGGATGTGTGGCATCCTGCGGACATCTGTTTGCAAACGGCAATGCAACACATTCCATTCTCAGCTAGATCCACTAAACAAGGCTGATCGGCGATTGGCCGGTGCGAAACAACACATGCCCGGTTGCACAATGTGGTAATTATGCATCAGGTGACATGTGGACCGTGAGAACATTGATTACCTGAATGTTATAAGGCTTAGGGCGAATCGGCCATCACACCATCAATCATGAATACCACATCCGAACTGCGCGAAACCTGCGAACTGTCCATGGTATTGCAATACGTTGGAGTCCGCTTTCGACGGATGGTGCACGCGGTTCAACAACAGCCCGAGGGGATGCTGGCCACAGCTGAATGGTATGCAAACGTACAAACGGAAGTGGTAAGTGGAGAATGATTACATTTGATTAACACACTCATGAGCCCCCAGGCAAATTTAGAACGTGTGCTTGCCGCATGCCAGGCTATGGGTGCGAAGATGATATTGCCAATGATGGCAAGCAGGGTGCACAGAATGGTCGTACTAGAAGATCTGCCGCCGGCAAGACTGTATGCGGCAATGCGGCAGTTGAACGTCTATCATGCGAAGGCCGCCGAAGTCCAGGTTCCAAGTATGCTTCAAGTGGCAAACTCGTGGTGGGTAAATGGCCACGGCCCATGTACAGCAGGGTACAGCACGCGGCCGCTGCGGGACATGGTATCGGAGGCAGAGGCATTCTTTCCGCCGGACCTGGTATGCTCCCTTATTCGTGTTGTGTTAGATACTAAAGCTTTTCCAAGGTTGCTGATAGAAAGGTCACCATTCTACTCACCGTTGGGTATACCTCCGACGAGGCCTTGTCAAATGCACGGTACTTCTGCGACAATATGTTGCGGAGCTCGGACAATGCCCTCAAATATCATATAGAGGTGATGCAGCATTGTGCAAAAAGGATGGAGGACATTGAGATGCTAACCCGTGCACCAAATGCATTGCGGCAGAAATGGGAGGAGTCTTTGGGTGGTAGGTAAACATTGTATGAATACCTACATATATGTTCATCACAACAATAATTGGTTAATCAAATATCGGCCAAAGCGACACATGTGATATAATGTTGCCGGCCAAAGTCTGAGCTGCGGCTGCAACACCCGGCCAGGTTAACAATGAGGCAGAAATCACACAGGGAACACATCAGCATGAATGGGAATAGCACATGTCTGGGCGGAGGTGTCGTCCGCATCTTCCAATACAATGGGTGCCGCAAGTTGATACCTTATGCCGGTCGTCAAGTTTGTGGCTGTGATGGCTGTAACCAATCATGGCCGGGCGGCAGTGGTGGCCTCCACTATGACAAGTACAGCCGCGGTATCACGGCAAAAGAAAGGTATGCCACAGCAATGCACCCAGAGAACCAGGGATAGCCGCTGCTGCCGAAGGACTGTTAGCAGCATGGCGGCCAAAGCAGCAGGGTAGCCATGGAATTGCGGCCAAGGGGCTAGAAGTAGCAGAGTAGGCCCCGCCTCCTGCAGTTCCCAAGGCACGCCGCTAAAGTGGTGTCACACAATGTGTCAAGCCCCATATGATGGTGTCCCATGATTACATAACAGCCCCAGGTGCCGTATCATCTATAAGAGCAGGAGGCCCTGGATATAGTGTTCTCTATTCTATTATAGAGCCCAACAAATAGGAGTGAGTAGGAGGGCTGCAGTGCCAGTGTCCCGTGCTTTGCATCAGGCCCTAAATATGGTTTGCCATTTCTGTTGGCAGGCCAGAGGAATAGTGTGTTTCGGGCTTTGATCAGGCTGTAACAACAGAGTCCCTTTCTTACCAAAGGGCCATGGAACTATTGTCCCTTGCATTCCAATGGGCTGTGCAGAGACTGTACCTTTAAGGGGTGCCAGCCACAGGTGTGGTGTCCCATAACTCTGGGCAAGCCCTGGAGACAGCGTCATTTATAGTCAGTGCGCCCAGCTCAGTCTGACAGGCAATGGCCATGGTATCCCATAGCATTGGGCAGGCCCTAGCAGAGGTGTTATCTAGCTATGCAGGCAAACCTTGCAAGTACATTTTAAAGTGACAAGCCATGAATGGGGTGTCCCAGAGGATTAAACAAGCCCTCAATGTGGGAACAACTATATAGTTGGGAAGGCATGTGGATAGGTGTCCCATTGAGTGCGTTGGGCCACAAAGTTGATCTCCCTGTATACCCATTAGGCCCTAGATACTATGTCCTCTATATAGATGTATTGCTGTGCATATAGTGTTAAGTAACTACCATTAGGCCAAGATCCGGCACGAGGAACTGTCGGCACTAAATTGATGCAGCAATAGATGCGGCCGACACATAACACCCGGCACCACATATCGTCGGCACCACATATCAGCGGCACTGCATATCAGCGGCACAACATCTCATCGGCACATCATCTCGTTGAACATGCCGGAGTGTTGACTTTGCCACACTGTTGACCATGCCGCAATGCTGATTGACCGGCTCACTATGGTGTTATTGCTGCCGTCAGATTTCACCCCACTGCCTCCATTGCGTACTGGCTCACTTATTCTATTGGTATGCTACTCCTCTCAGCCCGAGTATTTTCATGACGACACCCATTTGTCCGGCTTAAGACTTTCACCCTACCCCGTGATGACAACAGAGCCATGGGCCCACCATTGTCACTTGGTGACAATGCTGTTGTGGGCTGACCCCTGTGATACGGCAAAGCTCTAGTCATAAGCCTCACTTCCACCAGCCCGTGTAGCACGGCCGATTGTCATCGTCCGCTGACCGTATAACACAGCCTACCCAGGTGCATGGGCTCAGGATGCCGGCTCAAGATAATGACACTGCATACTAGAAACATTCGATTTAGTTAAATAACATATCAGCATCATCAGCACCATCCAGGATCTCGCCAATCTTGTTCTGCGCTGCCACAATTGCATTCGTGGTCGCTTCAGCTTCCCCATCGTCGACTCTTGGCTGTGGCAAGCAGATGAAAAGTTTCTTCGACCCTGCTTTTCCTTTTCCTTTCCGATCCTTCACCAGCTCCTTTGGCTCTTCTTCACCCCAAGCCATACCACTGTGTGCCACCCTTCCGGACTCAAACCAGTCAGGGTTCTGCAACAGAAGCTCGGGTCTGACCATCCATGACTGTACACGTGTTGCTAATGTTCATGATAGTGGTGGGTCCCCTTTCTTCTTTTCGTCGGATCGAATCCGTGTCTTGGCTAACCTTGCCTGGTCAGGCCGTGGGTCCCTCACTGCGTCTATTGCTGCAAAGAGCTCAGAAAGCTGTAAACAGGTAACACATTCAGTTGCTAATATGGGCTCTAGCATCCAGGCTTACCTGCGGGTGCCGCCATTCTTGCTCAATTGAGATGAAGGTACGTGGTTCATCTGGGAGTTGGTCTGGATCGTCTTCGTCATCGGACATGGCATTCAAGATAAATGCGGTATCATATTTTGGGTCCTTCCATTTCGCGTCACATTCATCTGATCCACGCTTTCTCTTCCGTGCCTCCAATTTCTGATGGACAATGTCTAGCATTCAAAAGCTCACTGATGGACAATAGTTTACTCACAGATTGAACATGCGAGTTCATATGTGCACGATCCAAACCCCCATCAAGCACCTCTACCTCATCGTCGAAGTCATCTTCTGTACGCTTCCATTTTTTTTCTGCTTTCCAATACTCGCCTGCCATGCGCATCCACTTTGTACGCACTGCCTTTTCAATTTGCCCAGGAATAATATCTTCAAGTGTTGCTACAGCTGTTTGACCCATCTGTGGAGCAATGGTGCATATTCTATCAGCAATTTTCTGTATTCCATTCGAATTGATAGCATTGTCTTGCTTTCCAGATCGCCAATCAAAACGGAGGAGTTTTTTCTTGGTTGCAGGATCACGCGGCCATGTTGGAGTATCTTCACCGATTCCCATGGGATAGCCAGGTAAGCTATTCCCATCGAGTTTTTTCATGCCCATCAGGGTCTTGAAGCTGTCGGTCATCATATCCTACAGAAAACACATTGACTTGGCCAATAAAATGATATGAATGTAGGAAGATACACACGCGAAATGCCTTTGACTTCAAAGCAGCATTGTTCGCTCTCCAGGCTTCATCCTCTTCTCTGCTAACGCCACGCACAGATCTGGTGACATCTTCGTCATCCACTTGCTCTGCTTCGCCCATTTCATCAGCAGGATCATCTAGATAAATGATCCCAATTTTTTCCTCGACTCGACTGTTGCGTTCGCCTATCTCCCTAGTCTCGGCTTTTAATCGTTCAATTTCCGCCTTCAGCAGCTTGTTTTCATTGTACAGAAGCTGGAACTTTGTCTCAGATTGGTGTTGGAAGCTTCTGAAGTTGGTTTCAAGATGTTTGAGGGTTGCAATTGCAGCATTAAGGCGAGTTGTGTTGCTGCTGGTGGCAGACATAGGTAGGCAAAAGGCAAGGATGGTGTCGTACGACTGTCGTGCTACTCAACTAGGGAAATACCTTGACATTCACTTGTTGCTATGGTGTAATTAAATCACTGATTGCGACTCCAGAACACTAAGAAAGAATTGAACAGCAGCAGGCCTGGGCTGGGGTGGTGCGCGAAGGTTCACCAATGCACTATATTACCTAATACAATATTAATATTAATGAGGTTATCATAGTGACCATCAGAAACTTTACATGCTTCTAAATGCGGCTTATTGCATCTTATTTGTCTAACTCAACTTAGTCCCCAAACATATCTTATCCTACAGCCCAAAATACCTTACAAACACACCTGGGAGGTCAATCTCTACATTGTATGAACCAATTGGCTCATATTAGCATTGTTGACATCAATTTTTGTTGATGTCTAAGATGAAATAAGTCAAATAAGCAAAATGTATTTTTACTGATGACAGCCCGCACTGGAAGGATATTACAGGTGGGGTAGGATATCAGACGAATCTACGTATGATAAGCCTCAGATATTGTACGAATGATTACATATGTTTGGAATTCTACGTCAGACGGATGTGACTCAGGCTCCTTCACAACCTCTGCTGTGAGTGTGAGGGGCTAATTGCGAGACTTAGTGAAATTCTGAGTGAATGGACAATTATATAATCACACGTGGACAATTCAAACCCAGCATAACCTTAATCCCCTCACACTCACAGCGACGGCTGCAAGAAAACATTTGTAAACAACGTCAGCCACACGTCGGACTATGAAATAAAATGGGTTGCAAGACGATAAATCTGGCGCGGTTATATAATAAACCACATAAGGGAGGTGCAGAGCATTATCTAATGTCGGAGTGCAAATATTCAGTAGGAAAACTTTCAAGTAGTATTGACTAGCAAATGCTGCTAATGGGGTATGCACAAAAAAGTACAAAATACAAAAAGAGGACACATGGGTATATATGATTGAAATGGAGCAATTAAGAAGGCAAGATGTAGCCTAAAAAAAGAGTGCACACAAGGGGACTTGAACTGGCACCTTAGGTAAAAAAAGAGGGACATCAACCATTAAGCCATAGAGGCATTGTTAGCTTTGTCATCAATCCAAATATGACCGAATGTAGTTGATTCGGTCATATTTGCATTGTTGATGATGACACTGTTGTGTTTTTAGTCTAATGGTTGACAGCTCTCTTCTTTTTACCTAAGACATCAGTTCAAGTCCCCTTGTGTGCAATCTTTTTTAGGCCACATCTTGCCTTCTTAATTGCTCCATTTCAATCATATATACCCATGTGTCCTCTTTTTGTATTTTGTACTTTTTTGTGCATACCCCATTAGCAGCATTTGCTAGTCAATACTACTTGAAAGTTTTCCTACTGAATATTTGCACTCCGACATTAGATAATGCTCTGCACCTCCCTTATGTGGTTTATTATATAACCGCGCCAGATTTATCGTCTTGCAACCCATTTTATTTCATAGTCCGACGTGTGGCTGACGTTGTTTACAAATGTTTTCTTGCAGCCGTCGCTGTGAGTGTGAGGGGATTAAGGTTATGCTGGGTTTGAATTGTCCACGTGTGATTATATAATTGTCCATTCACTCAGAATTTCACTAAGTCTCGCAATTAGCCCCTCACACTCACAGCAGAGGTTGTGAAGGAGCCTGGATGTGACTATGATTTCGGACGCATCTACAACTGATCTACAGGTTATTCCCACATCCGTGCGTCACATAATTTCCTTTTTTTCCCCAGTGCTGCATGTCCTAAGACCCACGAAGTTCGAACCCCAGTGTATCATGTAATCGGGTCACTGCAAGACTGCGAAGATCACATGGAAGTGGCTGTAATAAGGTTGATTGAAAGGCAACCAGGAAGGTGAATGAAACTGTCGAATTCACATGATTGGATGGAACACACCCAAGCCTCGAGGCAAGAACACGTGCGGGAGTGCTAGTGAATGGCGCCTGGTAAAGGGTGTACATCACCGCCCTCCAGGTCTATCTCAGCAGCTGGTTGCATTGAATTCTGACTACAAAATGACGGATATTATTATCCTGTATGTCTTCCCATGCATATTTTCATGAATCCGATCCCGACTATTTTGTCGACACTGTCACAGTTTCATGGGTTCGACGGGATCAGGAAAAAGCAACGTAAGCTGTGGATTCTTCGCATGTGGATTCTCTGCTAAGATACGCACAGTTCGTCAACAAGCTCACAGGTCAAAATGAGGAGGACGGAGCCAGTGGGCTCAAGTCATGCACAAATGACATCAGGGAGTTCATAGTGAACACATCTAAGGGTCGATATGTGTTCGTCGATACGCCATCATTCAATCACACTTATCGTTCTGACGAGGATATACTTCGAACGATCGCTGGTTGGTTGGAGGAAAAGTAGGAATAGTCTCCGTGTATCATCCATAACTGATACCTAAACAGATATCGAAAGCAACGAGTCGGGGTAAACGGCGTCATCTACACGCATCGCATAAACAACTCCTTCATGCGGTCAGAATGCAAGTGCTTGGACATGTTTAGCCGGCTGTGCGGAGACAATGCTGCAAAACGCGTGCGATTGGTAACTACTATGTGGGACGAAGTGGATATGAATACGGCGGAGAAGAGAGTGTCAGAGTTGGAAGGCACTTTCTGGAAACCTTTGATTGACGCAGGCGCTCGTCATCGAAGGTTTAGGAATACTCCCGAATCTGCTTGGAACATCATTCGTGATGTAACAGGAGACTCCGAGGTCCTGCTAATCCAAGAAGAGTTGGTGGACGCGAAAAGAAGCCTGAACGAGACAACTGTGGGAAAACAGCCCCGACTTAGGATCAATAGGCTCCTCCTGAAACAGATTGGCGCCATGATGCAACTTTCGGATGCAGCCAAGGCGCAAGAAGATCCGGCGTTGGCGAAAGAGTTGGAAGCGGAATACAAGAAGATGGAAGCCCAGCTACTGAAGACATTGGTAGAGATGGGGAAGCTGAAGGCACCATGGCTGAAGCTATTTCGGAGGCGTTCTGTTCTGTCAAAGAAAGAAATGTGCCATGTAAGCATCTTATGTTGGATGTATTTAATGAGGACCCATGGCTCACTTCCACAGCGCACAAATATGTTGGAATCAATAGAAGTCCTTCGTAAGCTGTATCGTAAATACAAGGCAGTTGCAGCTTTGGAGAACATGATCACATTCATGTTAGAATGTCAACCACAAGGGCATACCGAACGATCCTTATTCATTTCTGCCGAGAATGAAATCGCGGAGGTGATTGATAAGCCGCGGACTGAGGTGGACTTAGACACGGCCGTCAAACTGGGACGAGGATTGGTAGCCGTCCGTAGTTCAGACCATCCTCATCGTGCCGAATCCCTCCGAAAGCTAATCAACCTCCTCGCGGAACGGTTCCAGAAGCAGGATGCCATTTCTGATCTGGATGAACTGGTCATACTGCATCGTGACATTTTAGAGCTCCATCCTCCAGGCAACAAGGCACGGCCTTCATTGCTCCATGACTCTGCAGGTTGCCTTTGGAGCAGGTTCCAACGACAAGGAAGGGCTTGTGATTTGGAGGAGGCTATTGCCTTTGAATCGGCTGCATTACAATTTCACCAGCACGGACATGCAGACCATGTTAGGTTTTTTCATACTCTCGTGCGTTTTCACGGCGAATTGAGAAAGACAGGAAAGGCGATAGACATAGGGGAGTTGATTGCACTTGGGCGCACTGTTCTGGAGCTCGGTCCGTCGGACCGTGCTGATTATGCTTCATCCCTCCGAGAGCTGGCGCTATGGGTATTGGAGGGGTTTAACCAACAAGCTGTAACGGTGGATATACAGGAGGCTATAACGCTCACAGACTCTGCCCTGAAGCTCTGTCCAACGGATCACCCTGATCGCCCTGTGTTGCTCGGCGCCATTGTGTCCTACCGTCGAAAGAAGCTCAAGTCGCATGCACAAGCTGACAGAGACGTGGTCGCGAAGCTGATTGGAGTTGCCGTATATAATACCCTTGAAACTCTTCCAACGCGGCTCCTGAACACCTTGACTGGCCGTCTCTGTGGTCGAGATGAACTGATGTCGGACTTCGACAACAGTGCGCAATACAAAGAACTTTTGGAATCAGCTACACATTCCCATCCTCCCCAGCATGAATACATCCGAGAAACCGTCTCTTCCTACTTCCAATATGTTACACTCTCTCACCGCTGGGGATCGGATGAACCGGTACTCCGTGATGTCCAGGGCCGAGTTATCTATGACATCGAGCTCTCACATGGAATCATAAAGCTTCAAGCATTCTGTGCAGACGCTAGCAAACGTGGCTACAGGTGGGCATGGAGCGACACTTGTTGCATCGACAAAGAGAGCAGTGCAGAGTTACAGGAAGCCATCGGATCTATGTTTAGGTGGTACCGGCGGTCAGCTCTGACGATCGTGCATCTTGCTGACGTTTCGGATAATGGTGCACTTTCTAGTAGTGTTTGGTTCAAACGAGGCTGGACGCTTCAAGAACTGTTGGCGCCACGTGCCATGTTGTTCTTCACACAAGACTGGTCGCCGTACAGGGAGTGTAGTTCCTCAAATCACAAGGAGGATAGCATGGTGCTCTCCGAGCTGGAAAAGGTGACCAACATTGCACGACATCATCTCACAGATTTCAATCCAGGAACAGATGATGCACGATCAAGGCTCCAGTGGGCATCCACGCGTCGCACCACTCGCCCAGAAGATATGGCTTATTCGTTGTTTGGAGTATTCAATCTTCACCTCCCTGTCCTGTATGGGGAACCCAAAGAGAACGCCCTCGGACGTCTTCTCGCCGAAATCATATCGCAATCGGGGGATATTTCGGTTCTTGACTGGGTTGGAGAGGCATCGCCGTTCCATAGCTGTTTTCCCGCGCACATCGCTGTTTACCGCACCCTCCCTTTTCCGTCTTCGCATGTTGATCAAATTCAGTCATCAATGCCAAACGTCCACGAACTTGTGTCCTCCTCCCAGTCACCGGATTCCCTGTTTACTTCGCTTTCGAAGTTGGACCCTCCATATTTTATCGGTCGGAGACTTAAGCTGCCATGCATCATCCATCGCGTCACAGCGATCAACCCGAAACAATGGGAACCTAGCGCTCCGAGTCATGCATATGACATTCAGGCAGAGGGCCTAACAACGTTGCCGATCGTATTGCCGAACGAGTTCAAGAATGATTCGCTCACTGCATTCCCATATGTTCTCGTTAGGCCATGGCATCCAAAATTACTCCACTCGTCTACTGTAGCTGACGCTACGGCCTCTGAACAGTTGGCCATGACGCTGGGCCAACCATTTCATGCGCTTCTGTTAGAAGAGTTACCTCAAAACGAGTACCGGAGGGTTGCCTCTTCTTTTGTCATCATTGCTTGTGCTGCAAGTGCAGCAAGTATCCTCAGCAGCAATGTTCAGACCCTTAATATAGTTTGAGATGGTAGGTTCTACTGAACAATCTTTCCATACAACTGCTCATGCACGGCTAATGCAGGGATCATGTTGGTAGCAGGAGCAGTGGTAGTACAGATGATGTTGGGCTCGTCAAATCCTATTACTCATATGATACTCTCCGCGGTATGACAGGTTTGCATATCAATTAAGGTACTTAGTTTGTTTCAAGTATGTTGCAGTTGCCAAACACTTTCAATATGCGATGCGGCGAGTCGCACAACTAGCTGAGACAAGACAACCTTACTAACTTGAAAGCCCGTTCCGAAAGTGTGATAATTATCGTTGTGGTTACCGCCTGCGTCCGCAAAACCCTGGCTATCAGGTACCTGGCGCCGGTAGCCACACTTGCACACAGTTTTCTTGCTATTGTCAGACTTAGGCACAACAATCATTGGTCATATATCGGGGACTAGTGGTGGAACTTCAGGCGATTCCCCTGACCAGACCCCGTGTTGCTGTATCGCAGGCGGCCACCTCTTCGAAGGGAATCATGCCAAAAACTGGTCTGAGGCGTACTCTGCTGGCGAGGGAGGCAAGGTCGAATTTCTTCCAGACGATCCAGAGGGCCACATAACGGGCGGTAGCATAAAGTCGGTGTTCATCCTTCATAGCATATATTCAAGTAAGTTTTATGCGCCGTGACGCATCTCAAGCTTGCAAAATAGACACTTAGCAAGGTGGGTCTAGTAATGAAGAATGTACTGTTCTTTAGTTGCGGCATTTTGTTCGATTCCATGTCAGATAATGCTTGGGGAGCCACGGTGGATGACTCCACTCCTTGTCAGTCAGCTCTGCTATTATCATCTGCGTAAGGGCTTCGGCACTTTCATAAAGGGGTGGTTAGCATTGAATGGCGTCCTCAAGGATTCAATACTCACCATGCGAACGCCCGTGGCATTCCATGCCCTCCATAGCCTGCAGCGATATATTGTCCTTTGAAGTCTGTGTCGTCTCCAGTCGATAGATCGATCACAGTCCCAACCTAGCAGTCACGAATCACAATGGGGCACCATATATGCATGGAGAAACATGGACATACAAAAGGATCAGATGTTGCAGTGAAGCCCATGATACCCGTCTTGAACAAAGAGAATTTGGTAATGGAGAACTCTAAATAAAAGAACACCTTACCCATTCCATCTCAGGTTCTCTTCCTCTCTCGAATTTGCCTTCAAAAACGGTCGGCAAGAAATTCCTCAAAGCCTTCCCTACAATAGGATTGACAATTGAATCATCATCGACGAATTTCTCCAATAAAGGCTTAGCAACGTTGCGCATTCCTCCCAGGACGACTAGGGGATTCTGTTCTCCGAGCTCTAGAGGGCGGGGAAACCAATATGCGAATCCATCCTGTTATTGGTAAGCCACAGTGGTATAACTAGCCTCGGACAGATATTACCTGGTTTCCACGGTAGCTATATGGCTGAAAATGGTCTGAACTGACAGATGCTCTCGTAGCTATAACCTGACCACGAGTGGGCACGATACCACGGGGACCTGCAAAACTGGGTAATAAATACGATGCGTATGCATTTGTTGCATGTATGACCCGCGAACACAAAATAGACCCTCGAGGAGTCGAGAGCAAAAGTGTTCGTTTTGTATCTGAGCTTGGCTCAGCCAACTTCACCACTGAGGTGACCGGAGTGTGAGTATGCAACTTCAGATCGAAGTTTTCCCCGGTGCGTTGTTTGGCGGCCTCGTATAACTTTGTCACGAGTTTTAGTGGCCAAAGATTGTGACTGGGTCTTGTGGCCGCGGGATAATGGGTTCCAAAGGCCTAAAGCCACATACTTTGCTCAAAGATGACGAATGCTGAGTGGTGTTCGTACCTCCCGGACTTCCTCCTTGGTGAACCATTGCACACCGTCCAAGTTCAAGCGTGCAGACTTGGCACGCTCAAAGTCGACCTTAGCTTTCTTCTCTTCATCCCCCGTGAAGAATAAGGTAATATTAGTATTCTTAACCAAGTCTATGCCTTTGGACCAGCCATTTCTTTCGGCGATATCGACCATCGACTTAGCGGAGTAATCTTCCAGAGCACATGAACGTATTGCTTCCTCGGTTCCGTACTGCTCTTCTTGCTTAGCGAAGCGAGCGAATGATATGGGAGTTAAATTGCCGCCGTTTCTGCCTACGCAGAATGGTAGTCGCAGAAAAAAAATGAGACGACAACCTTACCTGTCGCTCCTCCGCCTGTTGTATATCAATTACTATACTGATGAAAGAAGACGGAAAGCACTAACAAAAGTCTCTCGCTTCCAAGATAACCACTTGCAGTGGGGGATCCGAGATTGGTAGCGCGCGATTTTCGATTGCTTCGGATAGATGGTAGGCAACGCTCACTCCAGTCAACCCAGAGCCAATAATGCAGATATCGGCATCTGAAGTCAAGGACCCTTCGCTTCCTTCACGTGCTAGAGGGTTAGCATCGGGGGACAGCCAGAAAGAGCAGGTGGGGTTCGTCGAGGGCAGGCTTGCGGGAGGGTGCTCGCCGGCCCCAGTAGCAAGCTGCTGGTGGTCTTTCTGTTCGTCAACAGGCATTGAATAACGATGAGAATGGTGAGAGATAAGAGTAAAACGTCAAGTCTCCGAATAAGCCACCCGATGCCAATAACGTTACAATGCATACTAGTAGACACGTTGAATGTTGAACCTCATAACATTGTGTTTGCAGAACATTGGAGAGTGCCCCTTTCCGGTTACAACCTGGACCATTTTGCAGCTGGAACACCGTAAATTTGTGGTCCCGCCCAGGGCAGGACGATGATCGGCGCCACAAGGTGGAAGCTCCCCCTTGTTCGGCTTGAGGCCCTAAAAAGGCGAATCATCGGCCCGAAATTGGGGAACCAAGCGCGAAAAGTCAACAAATCGGGCCGACCGTTCGGCTCTGGATCGCATCCAACACCGGCTTGGGTCTCCCCACTGCCAACGTGTCCCAAGGTCCGACCCGCGGTGCATCATGTATTCTGTGTGTGAATGGCCTGGAAGCTGTCGCCTGTGCGGCCCAAGTACTTAGGGTATCCCTACTGGGCTACACGCCACGGCGAACCGCGAACACGCAAATAATATGGCAGGCGAAGTTGGCTGTACGGAGGTGGCGAGCTCAGTAACCAAGTCATGGCACGGGCTGCTGTAATATTGGCCGCGAGCGATGTACAGTAGCTCGCAACGCGAAGTCGCTAAGTACTGCCTATTCGCAAGACCCTGCGTATCTGCAAACAGTAATACTAACATGTCAGTCGAAATTCAAAGTGTACATGGTCACTGGTGAGTGTCGTGTCATGTCACCTGGGTGTCTGAGTCTGATAGCATCGACACGGTACGATGTCATCAAAACGTGTACGTGATGCTCCCCTATCAAAGTGCCTACGTTTGAAGCAACGGGTTATGCATCCCTGCAACGTTCTAGGGTCGTGTCTGGGCAAAAGGGCCTGGGTTCCTCATTACCGTCAGTTCACCGAGTGTCCCATGCCGCATCAGCACGAGCGTTGCTTCGAATATGGATATCTATATTTACTTACTCCAAAGGGTTATTAACGAGGCTCCCCGGTGGTACTAGTTAAGTGGGGCCCATCTCGTAAACCACAGGATCCCTCTCCCCACCAACACGAACCTTCAGTTCCATCGGACCAAATGGCGCTTGGGCAACTGTGGAAGAAACTCATCGGGTCTAAAGAGACCACCGAGATCCTCCCGACTGATATTGTGGTGTTGTAAGTGGCTCGAATGCATGCCCTTGTGTTGATGCAGCAATGCTGAGAGTGTGAGTAGCATAGTAGGTCCCTCTGGGTCCGGGAAGAGCTCGGTAATCTCCCTCGTCTCTTCCGTATTCGGCATTGGAATTCAACTCTCTCCAGTTTCTGCGGGAACTGGTGAGAAACCAGAACGTCCAGGTCAACAAGGGTCAAAAGCCTTGCACAAAACGTGTTAACGCAGAAAGGTGTCGCTTCAAGGAAATCGCAAACGATATTGTCGTCGTGGACACACCGTCGTTTCACACATACGTTGATCCTGACGGGGAGGTCATAATGAGGAACTGGATGAACTCCAAGTAAGGACCACCATATTTTCTGTTTACTGCATGTGACATAATATCCGGGCAGATACACGACACGGTGCAAAGCTGCAGTAATTCTGTACATGCACGACATTGCCACCTATGAAAAAGATCCGAATTTGGCCATCCGAAAGCATCTTGACACCTTTCTGAGGACATTTCCTCGAGGAACCGTCGTTCCTCAGACGGTTCATGTTGTTCCCATCCTTGATCGGGGGATGAAAAAACCAGTTCCTGAGGAGAAAGTGGCACGACGGATGGCTACACTCAAAAAGCAGGCCGATGAAACAGATGCATCGATGTTCCACATGATTTTTGATGGAACACCCGAAACCGCATGGAGCCTCGTGCAAGAGCTTTTGGAGCGTGAATCCAGTCGAACAGATTTTTTGTAGCGGGAAGCAGGTGGAACGCTCATGATTTAGTGGATAGTCGACTTTCATTTCGTTACGCCACTGCAAGGTAGCCACAAAGAGTTGGTTGAAGTGTTCACGGAAGAGATATGTAAATTGGTGCAATGAGCCCGGAGACCATGTTTCTGATTATCGAAGTTTCATGGATCATCTAATGGTGGGACTCCGTTTTCCACAAACACGCATCATCTACGGTCACATCTGACCTGTTCCCGTTGTCTCGCCAGGTGGCTGGGGACCCGTGCCCATCTGCACGTTTATAATTCAACTATATCTTTCTCGTTTGCAGCTCGAGTGGCCTCGCTCGTTCGACCATATGCAATACAGCTACTTATTGAATAGCAACAAGCCCATCTCGTGCTCTGTTCAAATACACGCAATTATTATGAGCCGCGGTGATTAAAGCATTTCAGAGTGAGTGCGATTCTAATCGATCTATGAGGTGACGGCGATAGGGTGCACAAGAAAGATACGCACGTATTCCAACACGGTTACTAAAGCTGCTAAGCTAACATCAATCCTATAAAGGGCCGGGCGATTGTCTGGCGACAGTTTCGGCTACGACACAGTTGTTAGCCAGGGACGACCAGCGGGCAGATTTTTACGCACCCGAAGCACATCGCATGCGTGTCTCATGGAATCCGCACAAGATAAAAGAATGCGGAAATCTGCATCTTGGAGGATATCTCGTGCTTGAGTGCGCGACATATTCTGGACAATTCCATCTACACGTTTGAGATCCCTGGCAGGATGGAGCCGGTTATTATCTCTATCCAGCTTGGTTATACAAGGAATTGCTTACTTTGCGAAACTGTTGATCGCCATTTTCACTTCAGAATTTAAGCGCGCTTTTTGCGCGTGTTCGGTTATCACACCAACCAGTAGTGCAGCGTTTTCTACAACCTGGAAGAGTGCACGATGGGCTCCTTCCATGGCCTATGGCAAGAGTTCAGTGCATTGTACGTGATGGATTTAGTGGGAGTAATTACCTCGATAGCCAGAGCAATCCTAAGGGAAGGAGCGATGGCTTCCTTTAGACAGTGAATACGAACGAATTCTACGACGCTTTGAGCGAGCTTCAGCGTGGTGATTACGCTCCCCAAAGCAGCTCTATAGCTACGTTCACTGAGGGTCCCGGAAGAACCGCTGATACTGGTGTCTGTTGTCAAACCTGATTCATTGGCCGCGGACACAGAACTAAGGGAGCCATGGGATGAGATGGAAGATGAAGAAGACAACCTTGGAATGTGATGGCGTGGAGGTGAAGGAACCCTGTTGCCCTTTTTGCCCTTGCGACCCTTAATAGATCGCCTGAAGAAGCTCTTGATGCCCAAGAAAATGTCAGCAACGGAAGGAAGGACAGCTTGCCCTGCTGAAGCTCCGTGAAAGGGTTTATCTTCATCCACCATCCCCCATTGAATCCGAAGAGGGCGGCGTTCGCCCAGTAGAGACACGCAAATGGTGTTGATAATATCCCAGGCAGATTCCTCGGTAAGGTGAAAGCGGTGAGTGGTTGAACCCAGCCTGATCATCGACTTCCAGAAGTCGTTCTGTAGTTCTTGTTCGCGCCGCAGGCCAACGTCTTCCACTACTTGATCCCACATCGTGGTGACGAGAACAACGTTCTTGAAGTTATGCTTTCCACACAATTCTTTGAACATATTCAAGTTCCTCAACGGTGTCCCCCATCCTGTTGTCCGAGATTCGGTGGAAGTACAAAAGACCGCTCAACAAAGCCTTCCGCTTGTAACTGAAGTAAGCATCAGATATGTAATATTCTTGGATAACAGTAGGGCTTACGTGGTCTTTAACCATTCCGCTATTTTTCGGAGGATCTGGGTATCGGACACGACCGTATCGTCGAATCCGGGTGTGTCGACCAAAACAATGTTTCTTTCGCCATCCGGGTGGGGATATGGGACAGCCCGTATTTCTTTCGTACACGAAGCCAGTCCGTGACCAGCCCCAATGTCTGGTCTCCCGACTGCGCGATCTATAAACTATACAAATTTTAATAATAAATAGTTGATGAGATATTGATATGCTCACCGTGCTCTTCCCCGCGTTAGTGGGACCCATGACACTGGTAGGATGAATCAATGATAAAATAAACATATATACGGAAAATGCAAACGCACGCGATGATGACATCGTTTTCGTCAATGGCAATTTCACCCGTGGGCGACACCACTGTGGATTGGTCATGCACCATGTTAGTTTCTCCGTAGTTGACACCCACGTCCAAAGAGGGGTAAAAACTCGAAGACCAAGGTCTACTTGGTGCCAACGAGAGGGGAAGACCCGAAAGAAAGCTGTCTGGACTTTGAGTCATGGTTTTCGACAACGGAGTTTCGCGGAGGACGGGACTCGGTGAGCGTGATCTAGACCCGACGATGCTAGCAGTCGTATCATTTTCGTCGATCGCAATTTCGCTGGGCGGCACCACCCTCAGAGTAGTACGGAGGATTGAAGTGGAACTATCGGAAGCATGGGACAAGATGGAGGACGACGAAGGCAACCTTGGGATGTGATGGCGTCCTGGAGGTAAGGGTGGATCGTGACCGTCCTCGCTGCCCTTAAGAACTTCACTACAATGCCCGCGAATCCATTTGAAGCATGAGAGATCATCAGGAAGAGAATGAAAGTCAGATTTTCCCGCTGGAGTCTCGTGTAGGAGTTTCTTTTCATCCACTACTTCCCGCTGAATTTGAGAAAGACGGCGTTCGTCCGGAAGAGACCCGGAAATGGTACTGATGATATCCCGTGCAGATTCCTCGGTTAGGAGAAAGCGGTGAGTGGTTGAGCCCAATCTGGACATCCATTGCCAGAAGTCGTTCTGCAGTTCTTTTTCGCTCCACAGGCCGACATCTTCCGATACTTCATCCCACATTGTGGTAACGAGAACAATATTCTTGAAGTTTCCTCTTCCACACAACTCATTGAACATATTCAAGTTCCTCAACGGCGTGCCCATAACCCTGTTTTGCGAGATCCGGAGGAAGTATAGAATACCACTCAATATGACTTTCTGCTTGCAACTGAGGCACGCATTAGGATAGGCATCTTTGATATCGACACGGCTTACGTATTCTTTAACCATTCTGCGACGGTCTGTAGAATCTGGGAGTCGAACAAGCATGTGTCATCGAATCCGGGCGTGTCGACCAAGACGACCTTTCTTTCGCAATCTGGGTGAGAATATCGGACAGCCCGTATTTCCTTTGTACGCGATATTAGTGACCCGAGATTAGCCCCATTGACTGATTTTCCAACTGCACAATCGACAAACTATGGATGTTCAGTCACAGACCTGATGGGATAACGGTGGTACATACAGTGGTCTTCCCCACCCCGGTGGGACCCATGACACTGGTGGGATGGATCAGCCTTGGATTGTATGTACGGAAATGCCGACGAACGCGATGATGATATCATCTTCGTCAATCGCAATTTCGTCCATTGGCAACTCATGAGCCGTGTCACTTTCTTGACAGTTATTTTCGATGGGGTCCGCAGCGGCGGTTTGCTGGAAAGAGTTCGGGGGCCATGGGCCATCCGGTTTCGTCGACACGGGTGAATCAGAAAGAGGACTTCCTGGACTTTGAGCAATGGTCCTCGGTAGAGGTGTTTCGCAGATGACGCCGGAACTCGGACTGCGTGGTCTAGTAGTGACTCTAGTCGCAGTGTCCCTAGAGGTTGCAAACGAGAGGGATGTTGATGACTTCCCGCCGACTGCCATCTATTTCCGTCATCAGAGATGGGAGCAGTGTCACTCATAGAGGGCTGGATATACCTCTGGTGCACTAGGTGAGTCAAGACGATAGGGTACAACAGTAAGATCCAGACGTGCACGCAACTCCAAATTGCCAACCGCAGATCTCGTGGACGCAACGTGAAGGTCGACCCACCAACATGCGGAGGAGGGCATTCAAAATTTCAAAGTTCATGCACGACACGAGTTCTGACATTCAACCCCGCAGCAACAGAACTCTCAGATCTCATGCTCCCGTTTGGCCGTGAAGTTTTTCACTCTGACTGCAGCTTGAGTTGTGTTGCCACTCCCCCATGACCGATTACCTTGTCCACAATTCCCCCTTTCCCATCAAACCGCTTGTGAGCCAACTGTTTTTCATTTTCCCCTGTCCTGCTGACATGGAACAGTACCACCGTCCACATCCTGTAAGCGGCGAATCTAGCATTTACTATCGAGGTGGTGGGTCTGTCTTCTTTCGGCCTGCGCCAAACACTAAACATCTCCAGAACATTTGGAAATAAACTTGCGATTATTAGTGCTAGATGAACAGTGAAACGACGGACTTGGACAACAACATCGCCCGCCAACGGGCAGCTTTGGACGCCCATCCCCCAGAAGATCGGCAACGCGCCTCTGTTCTTATGGAAATCTCTGATAGCCTTTACAATCGATCCAGGCAAGCGTATTCTTTGAAGGATCTTGAGGAGGCGATAGCCCTAGGCCGCGAAGCGTTGGAGCTTCACTCTCCAGGTCATCCTGATCGCCCATCATCGCTCCATAATCTTGCTCGTTGCCTCTTAGAACGCTGCCTAAAAGAACATACATCCTTGCACTTGAAGGAAGCTATCACACTCAGCCGGGAAGCATTGAATCTATGTCCCCTCGACCATCCAGACCGATCGTTTGCTCTCCATGCCCTTGCGCGTGGCCTATGTGAATGGTCCTGGAAAACGGATAGAAGTCAATGTTTAAAGGAAGCAATCGCATTGGAACGAGAAGCGTTGGAGCTTCGTCCACCAGGTCATCCAAATCGTTCCTCATCCCTCCACTCCCTTGCATTGTACCTCTCCGATCTGTTTGATAAAGATGGTCAGATGGCAGATTTAGAAGAAGCCATCGCACTTGGCTGTGCTGCCATTACCCTTCGCCCTCGGGGTCATCCCGAGCGGCACCACTCGTTGGACAGCCTTGCTTCCTTCCTTCATATGCGCTACCGCAAAGTGAGAATGACTACTGATTTGAATGGAGCCATCGTGTTTGCGCGGGCTGCGTTAGATCTTCGACCTCCCGGCCATCCCGATCGGTCGTCGTCCCTCCACTCCCTTGCGGTGTACCTCGCCGACCGGTTTGATGAAACTGGTCAGCTGAGGGATCTGCAAGAGGCCATTACCCTTGGACGTGGTGCATTTGATTCTTACACTCCAAATCACTCCGATTGGCATGTTTCAGCGGAAAACCTTCTCATTTTCCTTCGCAAGCGGTACCGTAAAGACGAGGCAGTTTTGGATTTGGGGGAGATAATCACGCTCAGGCGAACCATATCAGAATGTCAACCACAAGAACATCCCGAACCATCCTCCACAGTCACACCTCTCCAGAATGACATCGCGAAGGCGCTTGACAAGCCACGTGCGGAGGTAGACTTAGATAATGACACGGTCTGCCAAGGGGTAGCTTTGGACGCTTACCACCCAGGAGATCCGAAACGCGCTCCTTTTCTTATGGAACTCTCCGATTGCCTTTATGACCGAATCAGACAAGTGTATTCATCGAAGGATCTTGGGGACGCGATCGCCCTAGCGCGTGAAGCGTTGGAGCTCTGTCCTCCAGGACACCCCGATCGTCCATCATACCTTCACAAGCTTGCGCGTTGCCTCCTGGAATTGTGCTTGAAAGAACATACATCCCTACACTTGAAGGCAGCCATCGTTCTCTGCCAGGAAGCATTGGAACATTGTCCCCCTGACCACCCTGATCGGTCGTCTGTCCTCCATACCCTTACACGCTGCCTCTGTGAACAATTCTGGACAAAGGATAGGACCCGGTATCTCCAGGATGTGATCACGCCAGAACTAGAAGTGTTCGATATTCGACCGCTCGGTCATCCCGATTGGTCATCATCCCTCCACTCTCTTGCGGTGTACCTCGCCAACCGGTTCAATAAAGATGGTCGAATGATGGATTTATTAGAAGATGCCATCACACTTTGCCTTGCAGCTCTCGAAAGTCGCCCTCTGGGTCATCCCGATCGGCACCACTCACTTCACAGCTTCGCTTCTTACCTTCATGCGCGTTACCGCAAAGAGAGAATGATTACCGATTTGGATGGAGCTATCGTGCTTGCACGGGCTGCATTAGATCTTCGACCACCCGGCCATCCCGATCGGTTATCATCCCTCCACTCCCTTGCGGTGTACCTCGCAGACCGGTTTGATAAAACTGATCAGACGGGGGATCTGCAAGAGGCCATCACACTTGGACGTAGTGCATTCGATCTTTGCACTTCAGAACGTCCCGATTGGCACCTCTCAGTCAAAGGGCTTCTCACCTTCCTTCGTAAGCGGTACCAGAAAGACAAGGCTGTTGCAGATTTGGAGGAGATGATCACACTTGGGCGAGCCATGTTAGAACATCAACCCCCAGGACACCCCGATCGGTCCTCCTCAATCACGTCTTTCGAGAATGACATCGCAGAGATGATTGATAAGCCGCGCATGGAGGTAGACCTGGACAAGGCCATCATGCTGGGACAAGAAATCGTGGCCATCCGTGCACCGGGCAATCCTTATCGTTCTGAATCTCTCACAAAGCTCATCAGCTGTCTCGAGGAGCGGTTCCAGAAGCAGGATGCCATTTCTGATTTGGATGAACTCATTGTGTTGCATCGCGATGTCTTAGAACTCCATCCTCCAGGTAATCCAGCACGGTCTTCGTTTCTCCATGATATTGCGCGTTGTCTTTGGTTCAAGTTCCAGAGGAAGGGGGAGGCTTCTACCCTGGAGGAAGCCATCGCCTTTGAATGGGCTGCATTAGAGCTTCGTCAATGGGGACATGCCAATCGCGTCGAATCTCTTCAAACTCTCGTTGATCTTCTTGACGAGTGTAGCAAGCTGGGGAAGACAGACATGAGAGAGTTGACTGCACTTGGGCATGCCATCATGGAGCTTGGTCCGTCGAAATATCCCAACTATGGCTCAGGCCTTCGGAAGCTTGCAAAACAGATTGTAACAGTGGACGTACAGGGGGCCATAACGCTCATAGACTCTGCACTGAAGATCTGTCCAATGCAACACCCTGACCGGCCGGTATTGCGCAAGACTTCTGTTATTTGTCGTCACAGAAATTTCAACGTAGGTACAAAAGCTGACCGAGGCGGAGTCAAGCAGTCGATCAGGGATGCCCTAAACAGGACCCTTGAAAACCTTCCAACGCGGCTCCTGAACACCCTGACTGGCCGCCTCTGTGGTCGAGATCAGCTAATATCGGACTTCGACAATAGTGCGCGATGCAAGGAGTTGCTGGCATCAGCTGCAAACTCCCGTCCTCTCCAGCACGAATCCATCCGGGCAACTGTCTCTACGTACTTCAAATATGTTACTCTCTCTCACCGCTGGGGATCGGATGAACCACTACTCCGTGATGTCCAGGGTCAAGTTATCTATGACATGGAACTCACCCATGGCCTCATAAAGCTTCAAACATTCTGTGCAGATGCTTGCGAACGTGGCTACCTGTGGGCGTGGAGCGACACATGTTGCATCGATAAGGAGAGCAGTGCGGAGTTACAAGAAGCAATTGGGTGTATGTTCAGGTGGTACCGGCGGTCGGCTCTGACGATCGTGCATCGTGCCGACGTTTCGGAAGATAATGCACTATGTGATAGTGTGTGGTTCGAACGAGGCTGGACGCTTCAAGAGTTGTTGGCGCCGCACGCAATGCTGTTCTTCAGACAAGATTGGTCGCTGTATGGGGACCAGATGTCTACAAATCATAAGGAGGATCGCAGCGTACTCGCAGAGCTGAAACAGGTGACAAACATCGCACCACACTATCTCACAGACTTCCACCCAGGAATGGATGACGCACGATCAAGGCTCCAGTGGGCATCCACGCGCCGCACCACCCGCCCAGAGGACATGGCTTATTCGTTATTTGGAGTGTTCAATCTTCACCTCCCTGTCCTGTACGGAGAACCCAAAGAGAATGCCCTCGGACGTCTTCTCGCCGAAATCATATCACAGTCGGGGGATATTTCAGTTCTTGACTGGGTCGGGGAGGCATCGCCGTACCATAGCTGTTTCCCCGCGCACATCGCTGTTTACGGAACCCTCCCTTCTCCGTCTTCGCATGTTGATCAAACCCGGTCATCAATGCCGAACGTCCACGAACTTGTGTCCTCCCAGTCACTGGATGCGCTGTTTACTGCGCTTTCGAAGTTAGACTCCTCACATTTTATGGGTCGGAGACTGAAGCTACCATGCATCGTCCATCGCGTGACAGCTATCCACCCGAAACAATGGGAACCTAGCACTCCGAGTCATGTGTATGGCGTTCAGGCAGAGTGGCTAACGTCGTTGCAGATTGTATTGCCGAACAAGTTCAAGAATGATTCGCTCATTACATCCCCATATGTTCTCATTCGGCCGTGGGATCCGAAACTACTCCACTCATCCACCATAGTCGGCGGCACGGCTTCTGAGCAGTTGGCCATGACGCTGGGTCAGCCATTTCATGCGCTTTTGTTAGAAGAGTTGCCTCAAAACGAGTATCGAAGAATTGTCACATCTTCTGCTATCGTTGCTCGTGTTGCAGACGTAGCAAGTATTCTCTGCAGCAGTGTCCGGACTCTCAATATAGTTTAAGGTGCTGAGTTTTACTGAACAATCTTTCGGGACA
>JAYMGJ010000082.1:0-78611 GCA_037178675.1 Scleroderma bovista | reverse complement strand
AGGCAGCTATCGCTGTTGCAGCAACAACAACAGCACAGCAGCAGCAGCAGCAGCAACAGCAACAGATGCGGCACGTCAATGGAAACCTGGGTATGGGTGTCGGTGTGAGTGCACCGGGCATGATGGGTTCGCAGCAGCATGCTACTATGTATGGGATGAATCCTCGGATGATGGGTCAGGTGGGTGGGTCGTCGTCGCAGCAGCAGCAGCAGCCTCAGCCTCAGCCCCATGGTGGAGCGGGCGCGGGAGGAGGCTCACCTATGGCGCCGCCGCTGAACGATACGTTCCCTACGCTGCGCTCGAACTCGACGATTCCTGGTATCGCAAGGAGCACGCGGTCGCCGTCGGATGGTGTGCATTCGCCTATGACGCCGCGGGCACCGTCGCGGCTTTCGCACCAGCAGCAGCAGGCGTCGAACGAGTATCAGCAACAGGTGATGCTGCAGCAACAGCAACAACAACAGCAGCACGCACAGTCCCCGTTTAACCAGAACCCGAACTGGGCACAGCAGGGAGGACAGGCGCAGATGGGAGGCGTGGGCAGCATGCAGGTGAATGGGTACCCGTCCATAGGCGGTGCATCGATGGGTTCGCCAAACGGTGTGGGCGGTATGGGTGGAGGTGGGTTCTTTGCGAGCGCGCCTTCGCCCTCGAACCAGAGCTGGCAGCACGGAGGCGGTGGGATGGTGGGCATGGGCATGGGAGGGTACCCATCATACGGCGGCCAGTCTGCGATGGGTGGACAACGTCTCGCGGATCCGACACGGTCGGCGGGGCAGATGGGCGGGACGCCTGGGCCGACGCAAAACATGAGCCCGATCGGGGACGGGACTGGGAATGGAGAGTACGATATATTTAATGCCTATACGAACGGTCAATGATCCTGTCGGGTCGGGTGGGCACCCGCCGCGGACGGTGGCCCCCTGTGAGTGGCATTCCTACCTTATATATATAATGCTCTACTTTTTCCTCCTCCCTCGGTTCTGTCCTTTTCCATTTCCTCTCTGCTCTTCGATCTCTCAAGCAAGGTTTTTCCACACATCATGATAATTCGCTGTCTCGTCATTTTTCTCTCCCTACTCTCTACCACCATGTTTTTCACTGGGTCATTTCGACTCGCACACTTTTATGATTCAATTTTGCATGCACGCATGGCATATGTGTGCGTGCGTGCGTGCGTGCCTCTTTTTGACGTTCGACAGCTCTCTTCGAGGGCTTCGGTCGTTTGTCCATAGTAGTACATAGTAGCCACCAGCCCCCTCCGTTTCATGTTATGCTGCAGAATTGCTGTGTATGTAAATCTGTAGAAAGGGTCTAGTCTTTATTGTCTCTCTCTCTCGCAACCTATTAGTCTTCTCGTGGACATGTTTTTGGATATCAATTGATTCGTTTTGTAGCTACTTTACTGCGGACGGGCGTCATTAGCCGCTGTGATCATTGAATCGTATCAGTTTCATCATGGTATTACTACTACTAACAGCAAGCTTTCCTCCTTGATCGTCTCTCTCTCGACGGGACCACTGACAGTGCGCGCAAGGATAAATCTGTCACGTTTATACCACCAACTCCCGCAGTCGTAACTTCGATCCGTAGTTACTAGGCAGGCACCGTCGCGACTCGACGAGATGGTGTTCACAAGACTATCTGCACAAGATAAGGAGGCGTTCTTTGGGTTGCTGGACGAGTAAGGATGTTTTCTATTTGTCCCTAGACACCGCGCCTGTTTCCAAGCAGCTCTCTCAAGATGCTGCGGGTGACATCGAGTTCGCCGCGCGTCGGGTCTTAGGTGTAACTCGATCGACGTGCCAGCCCAGCTGAGGTTTGCTGATCTCACCATCATGTCATCAGATACTTCCAGTCACGTCCAGAGCTGTTCAATAATGCTGCGGCACACGGGAACGCGGGTGGGGCGGCGGCGGCGGCAGGGCCTGGTATCCATATCTCGCCCGCTACAGCTGCGTCCGCCGTTCAACGCGCTTTCGCGGCGACGTCGGGGCCGACATCGCCTGGTAACAACAATAATAATAACGCATCGACGGGTGCTACTAGGAATGTGCAGGGCATGTTGGGGAGGCACAATCCGTTTGGGCCGTCTGCGTCGTCTGCGTCGTCCGCGGTAAGTTGTCAGATATCCCGTACTAGTAGGAACTGGGGCTGACATTGACCCTGGCTTCGGTGATGGTCCAAAATTCGACAGGCTTCCAATCCGGAGGTTGGGCACGCAGCAGGCCGTGTCGCTGCTGCTGCGCTTGCGTTCTCGGGTGGCAATGCTGCAGCGAAGACGACTGAGGGTGGTGCAGGGGGCGTCGCGTCCACTAGTCCTGGACCTTCACCGAGATTGCCACCGCCCGTCTTGCCTCGACGCATCCCCAGCTTTACAAGTACCACCTCTCCACAGGAGTCTTCCTCTGGGACCACACCAGGTTCCGAGATCGATAAGCTCATATCTAAAAAGGTGCGCCGAGTCTCTTCATATGCATACTGCTCGACTCGAGTCAGTTCACGACGGGCAATACTTCGACTTTGTCTATAGAATAGCGTATTTTCGTCCTTCAGAAAGACAAACACAGCACCCGTAACTCCGCTCCCGCCAACTTTTGCAACTCCCAAAGGCACTTTTGCCCCCCCTCCTGTTCGACGCGTTCCGTCGACGTCAGAAACGAGCGATAAGTCATCTTCGCCTATCCCACCTGCGCCTCCGGGTCGTCGGGTACCCGTGGTCCATCAGCCAGAGCCCGAGCCGGAACAGCAGGGAGAGTGGGTGGAGGTGTTATACGACTATAGTAGCGAGGTGCGTGCTTGCAGGTGTCCTAACTTCGTCGTCCGCCGTCCTGCTTCGGTGTGGCAGCATATATATGTGATTGCCAACATTGGATTTTAGGATCCCGGCGACCTGAAGATCGAAGCTGGTTCTCGTATACTGGTAACGGAAAGGTCCTCGGAAGACTGGTGGGTGTCGTGGTTCTTGGCTCTGAAATGTTCACATCCGAATGTGATATTGTTATTCTATTATATGAAGGTGGACAGGAAAAATAGAAGGTCAAGGAAGAGAAGGGTTATTCCCTGCGTCATATGTCAAACTCCTGTAGCAGCAGAGGTTCAATGCAGATCACCATCGATAATCATGGTCGGTCATTTCAGGTTGGGTTACGCAATGTGTGGTATCGCAGCAGATGTTACTTCAGAATAGGTTAAACTTGCCGAGAATATTCGGTGCAACGGTAGCAATGTAGTAAGCAGAGCTATGATGCACGTCGATTTTGCAAACCGCTATGAAACCGACCCTTCGACGAGTCGAGTCCCCACCTAACTCCCACTGAACTTTTATTTTGACTTGATTTTTGCAAATACCGGCGCCGTGTTCGTCAAACAAAGTATCTGTCGTCACAGCCTGGATGATTGTAAGCAATACAATCAATAATCCTCTATTGAACCTGACCAAGCTCTTACATCCGTTGCAACAATGGGTCAGTGGGTCGCAGCATGTATAAATATTAGTGCATTTCACTATGCATAAGGTGAGTATGAGAGTGAGTTGAGGCGATTGAATATTAAATGACTCACTTTCGTCAGAAGTACAACTCCATCTCGCGAGGAGGCTCTTCTTATATTTGCGTGGAATAGTGTCGGCAATTACAAGCGCGATTTGACAAAAGAGTAGCAAGGACGCGATGTCGAGGAAACGAACCGTTTTGACAGTCAGAGGGAGCGCTGTCTGAAGGATTGCACCCCGTTCTGTCTGCATTTTATACATGGGGGGGGAATAATCCAGGGACTGCGTGACATTCTGTGACATCCTTATGAGGACCAGCACATATATTTTCCGCGGTGGAGTGACTTTGATGAGCTCGTGGTGGTGAACCTTGGCATACTCCAAGGGTAAGATATGATCCCTAGCAGTGAAATCAGTGCCATCGCCGGATGGGCCAGTGAGAACCAAACATGCTGACATTTCCTCGCAATATAACCTACAGTGTTGACGCAACCAACGCATATAGAACGAGCATCACCAAGGGGATAATACCGTGGATATGGTTTGTGGTGGTATGGGATACAAGACGAGACCGAGACCGAGACAAGTGGGATCCACATGGCAAGATATGACGCCATCCGGAAACCAAGGGGGAAAGAGGATCGCGAGAACATACTGCAGATAGATACCGATCCCTTGGTCCTCTGAACATCTATTTGATGGCTTCGAGTTCTGGTTGATGTAGCGAATCCAGACTCGACAACTTAGGATATCGTTCTTCACCTTCCCCGCATCCATGTCTTCTCACCTAGTGATTGTTGGCCCAGAGCTTCGGAAGCTAGTGCCGGCCATCTTTGTCCTTCTACGGCCAGCACAATCCGAAGGGACCACGATCTCGTTGGGAATCCGATTTCAGATTAGAAATTTCCGGCCTTCACAACCCTTTCTCTCGAAAGGAAATTCCGGTCCTACACCGACCCATGGGGTTGGTGGGATCCAATTCAGCATGGTTTTATGAGTCGACATTTCTTAGGCATGCTGAACTTACCCTGCGTGATACGATCGACATACGATAGTCGCAGTCAGAAACCAACGGCAAGGCAAAAAAGTAAAAGGACCCACACTAGTGGGCACATTTCCGTCCCTAGGCGTCGATCCGAACTGCCCCGGATCTGCATAGTAAACCCTCCTCTCCGCCATGAGTTGTCTCCGCCCATCAAAACCCCAACTCAGCGGCCCATCTGCCTGCAGGATCGCCGTACGCGCATCAAAGAGTATGGCTGTGGGATGAGCAAGAACAGCGCTAATGACAATGGGTTGCCGTCAGGATCGTACGCTTGTGGGCGGCGAAAGAGGAGCCCTGACTTGTCTCTGACTATCCTAGAGGTCCGATCAATTCGCGCAATATTTGTCTGGATGCACCTCGACACCCCGACTTGACCGCCACTGTTGGGTTACTTAGGAGGAGATTATCTGCATGGAAAGCGCTCAGCGGCGATAATCATGGTGTGGATATCTACCGTCACGAGGGCTCTTCTCCTCGTCATATGTTAAATTCCTGTAACAGCAGATATTCAATGGACAATGGCAATCATTCTTTTCAGGAGCGTGGTGTGTCGAAGTAGCAATGAGGGTACATGATGCTAATAGTGAGAAGAGTGAAGATACATTTCGGAAATCCAATACACAACAAGAAAGGGAACAAGTCTACGGTTATCCGGGTGTCATTGGGTATAATACAAGTGCCAGGTGAGGTTCTTGTGCGTTGATCGATGAGAACCTCTTTTACATAGTTTGTTGTTAGAAGTGTCCACGATTACAGTGAGATAGAAATGTAGAGGAGAGCTTTTGTCAAGGAAGGGATATGGTGGCGTTAGTTCACGCCAGCCAAACGGACTTGGGAAATGTTCTAGCAGCTTGCTGTCGACCTACGGTGACCAAAACGCAGAGACCTGGCACTGGAGGATGGCGAAAAGCGCTCTGGCGGATCAACGGTACCACGTGTCAAAGAGACCTTGTCTGAGAGGTTCTTGATCCGCCTCCACGGTAGGATAACAGTCGACTTCTCCCTGGCATCTCGACCTTGCATTGCTGCATTCCCCATGCGACCCAGTGAACCGTTGTTGACCACGCCGGCGCTATCCTGGATCCCAGTGAGGTCGAATGGAGTCTGAATCGCCCCAAGTATGTTGCGTTCCCGAGGTACACCAGGACGGCTAGGTAACTTGATACAATGTGATCGCAGCACAGGGCTCGACTTCTCCTGACCTGCGGGGGACGAGTTTCGCCTAGATGTGGCAGTTGAAGAGGCAACGGACCCAAAAGAAGACGAATCGGACGCCATTATACCTTGACAAGACACATGCACTGAAAAGGGTCGAAAAACAAGGCGCATTCGAGGGGGCAAATTCTCTTTGTTTTCTTCCATCTCGTTGCCTGAGGTATTGGCCGACCCGGACGTCAAGCTGTTGTCACAGATCGGGGAGTCCATCTCTGAGTCCGTCACAGCCGTGCTATCTGAACTAGTAGCCCTTGACACCGACGTTGGAACAGATGCCAGAGCGCAAGACCTAGAACGGGGCAAAGGATTATTTGACACACGCTTGACGACTTCGCGCATAGTCAATGCGAAAGATTTAGCAATTGGTTGCTGTGAGGCGTCTTGAAGGGATTTCGTGGCCAGAAAAGATGTTTTTGCTCTTGCTTTCGCTGCCATGGACACGAGCTGGATGGCAGCAGCTCTTGTTTCCTGTTGTTGGAGAGATCGAGGGATCTTTGTTCTGCTGGACATGAAGGGCGCAAAATACTCGCACGCCTCGCCTTCGTCGAACCTGAGGTCGTAGTCCAACAAGCAAAGAAGCTGCGTCTCCATGAGATTCACCTCGGCAATATCGAATAGAATCGCGTAGGTTGCCCAGTGTTTGTTTCGAGGAGAGGAGTCGTTGAGGTATTTTGAAGCCAGGATAAGAGCAGCCAAGAAGACCCGATGGCGCGTGCATGGCATACCTAGCGGGATGAATTCAGCACCAGTATGCATGCTTAATGGAAACAAACCATTTGCCGTGCTAGGAAGCTTGGCCCGAAGACGGTCGAGGTAGATGAGTGTGGTAAGGAGCGTGGGTACTTGTACATTCGACTTTGTGATTAGATGTACGATGAAACTCTGAAGGCTGGGCAATCGTAAAGCGGGAGGGGTGATGTCCTTGTCCGCCTTGTAGGGAGTCTGGGGTGGGGTGGGCAAAGGCGCTGACTTCGTAGGAGGTTCCTCGACGACGATAACCCGCTTTGCTTGTGACGCGATGTAATTGACCATGTCCATCGTGACGTTCTTTCGCATCAAGTCGAGCAAATCGGAGTTGTGAAGCGACCTCGGAATGAGGGAGGCAGGGTGACGACGGTCAGCAAACATTCTCATGAATTCGTGAAGGAGCGACGTGATAGGGAGTGTCTTGAGGGAGCGTGAAGTTGGAAAGAAACCAAGGTTAGTCAGTCGGAGTTTCACAGATTTATATCCTGGGGCGAACTCTGATAAACAAACCCGCGACGCGACGCGACGAGGTCACGAGAACAAAAATATCAGACTGCATCGCTTTCCGAAGAACGTTCTGGAGTTGGATTGTTATTGTAAGAAAGACCATCAATACCACATTGCACATATGGCCAGCTTGGTGCTTCCTGCAGTAGTTACTGCAAAGACCACCATGTTGGCGATATGGCAACTTAACATTAGCACAGTACATATGCACTTGATCACGTCGTGGTTCTTTGGCATGCGAGTAGGAAGGGGGTTGCAACATGTGCGGTAGCCTATTACAACTCTCGACCGATATTGCGCTATGTATAAAAATCTCATGACTACATATCGAGAGGAATTCAAGGACATACCGGTGTAGAAAACCCAATCTGCATCACCAAGGGCGTCGAGGACAGGAATGGGCAACGTGGAAGTTAAATTCCAAGGTGTGTCAGGCCGCTTCTGGTGTCACGGCGAGTGAACTGAAGTTGCAGTCCCTTTATCATTCCTCTATAGACCTCGTCAAGTCTGATGCTTTCTCTGGCTGATTGGATCACGACGCTCACCTTCGTCTTTGGGGGCTGTTGTAGGTGAGTTTCGTGAAGAACATCCCAGTCCGCAGATTGTGACGTGTGGCCAGCAATGCGATTACCCTGGAACGGATCACATCTGGCTATCCGCATTCTGGCGCTCTCTTGACATTCTTCCAATTTCTCGCCGTCTTCCTCTACGGCCTGCCTAAGCAGTTTACATTCTCCCAGCCGGATGCCACCCGTGCAAATGGCACCCCCAGTGGCCACAAGAATCCTCCGGTCACTTCCAGGACATGGCTCCCTAGACTGAGGAAACGCAGAGTTCCTCTTCTGCCTTACATTGTTCAGGTCGCACTCTTTTTTGCGCTGTCTACTCTCAACAACACAGCATTTGCATACGATATACCCATGACAGTCCACATTATTTTCCGCAGTGGCGGAATGATTGTCAACATGGTGCTTGGGTGCCTGCTCGTGAAGAAACGGTCTGTTCTGCCAGCACCCCGGAGATGTAATTTGACATAGCTTCTGTCACCCAGATACCCGCCCAGACAAATCATTTCCGTCCTCGTAGCCACAGTCGGCATCGTGCTGACCACATTATCCGCTTCAAAATCCAAGGCTGCCACCTCGGGAATGCACTCGGTCGCTGCTTCCCTATACGCGCAGGGGATAGCGATCCTCAGTCTCGCCCTTTTACTATCTGGCTTCCTCGGCATCATACAGGACTGGGTATATACCCAATACATCAGACCGACAGAGGCTCAAGCTGCATCCAATCCCCAAGTTCTTCCGTCCTGGCAGGAAAACATGTTTTTCCTCCACTCACTCGCCCTACCTCTCTTCTATTTCTCCAAAGACGGCATCGTGAGCGAGCTATCTCGCATGGGCGCCAGCCCGCCGATATCACTTTCGTCGATACCCTTTGGTACCCAGGCGTACATACCATCGTGTGCTTCCACCGTACCTTCGATATTCCTGCATCTCTTCGCGAACACCATGACACAGCTTATATGTGTTATAGGCGTGAACAGGCTGACCGGACGTGTCTCTTCCCTTTCAGTAACACTTATTCTAACCGTTCGGAAAGCCGTGTCCCTCCTACTGAGCGTCGCCGTGTATGGCGGTCAGACGAATGCGAAGATGTGGATTGGGGCTGCGCTGGTCTTCCTTGGGACTGTAGGTTATTCGACTGGAAGCCAGCCAAGGCGTGCAACACAAACCAAGGATAAAGAAGATTGAGTCTTCTTTCTGACTCAGGACGCATTTGGGTAGAGTATGCATAGAGTTTATTATTGAAAGGGACCATCAGGAGAAGTACGTCGACAATACCGGGACCTCCACGGCGCACATGTAATACGTGCAGTTATATGCTGTACAATGTAGACAAGTTTCCATATAAAAAGCTGTGACTATGCCTCCTGGCCGGTGGCAATATCCCATGTTTTCCTCTTCAACTCGGCAGCTGGGCTAGTAGACCCTTCAACCTTAGAGAAGCCCACGATGCTCAATGTTGTCGTATAACTGCGAAGGTACGGTGAATGCTATAACATAAACATAAGTCATCGTGATACAGGTTAAAAACACAAGCAGTGACCGGTACCATCCCCAGGTTTCCCAGGTCCTCCACTCGTCGCTAGACCAAGATGCACGGCCTTCCCAGGCTTGTTCTTGAATGACGGCTTCTAATGCGGGTTTTAGTGATGGCGGCCATCGCCCGGCGCGGGGGAAAGGCATATAATGAAACCCTCGACGGTTTTGGCGAGCACATTTCTTTGTTCTCGCGTAAGACTGGTATATGCCTCGAGAGCAGTTGTTAACTGAGGGTTCTCGTTCGCAGACTCATCTGAATGAAAGGAACAAAGGTCAGAAAGTGCGATCCAATGACATATAACCATTTCCCGGACCTTGATTGAGGGGCTTCATCCCCCCGTCCACTTCCATGTTGCCAGCATCCGCAGCGCCTCGCGCCTCGGCACGAGCGATACTATCATCATGTTCCTTTCTCAATGCTGCCACTTTTTTTCCTTGCCACTGTCACTCTTCCGTTTGCCTTATCCAGCGCCCCCTTCAATAGAGCCTACCTGAGCCCGATAGGGGGATAGAATTGCCATGGGAGAGGATATTTACATAATGCCTACACGAACGGTCGATGATCCTGGATGCTCACCAAGAGCATTACTTAAGAGCTACCGAAAATTAGAGGTGCGTTCTGTTGCAGTAGGGAGGTTTTCTATTTGTCCCTAGACACCGTGCCTGCTTCCAAGGAGCTTTCTTGCTGCACTCATTGAGCGAAACTCTTCGCCGCGCGGGTCTCGGGTGTAACTCGAGGTGTTTGCTAATCTCGGTCATCAGATACTTCCAGAGCTTTCAGTGCGGCGGAAAACAGGAACGCAGGCGGGGCGGCCGCAGCGTCTGGTATCCATATCTCGCCCGCTACGGCTGCCAATCCGGTGGCAACATATGTATGTTATTGGATTTTAGGATCCCGGCGACCTGAAGATCGAAGCTTGTTCTCGTATACTGGTGACGGAAAGGCCCTCAGAAGACTGGTGGGTGTCGTGGTTCTTGGCTCTGAATGTGATGTTGTTATTCTATACGAAGGTGGACAGGAAAAATATAAGGTCCAGAGCGAGAAGCGTTATTCCCTGCGTCATATATCAAACTCCTGTAACAGAAGACCTTCGATGCAGATTACCAGTCGTTCATTTCAGGACCGTTGTTTCATGCAATATGTCGAAGGTACGTGTGATATCGCAGCAATGAGAGCACAATAACATTACTTCTGAATAGGTTAGGTATAAGTGCCATACTTGTCAAGAACAACATTGTGAAAGATTATAAGTGCAGCAGTACAATGTGAGCAGTATGATGCACGTCACACAACACTTCGCCATGCCCCAGATAACAGAATGTCACATAACTGAAAATTTTGCAAACCGCTATAAAACTGGCCCATCGACGAGTCGAATTCACACCGATCTCCCACCGATCATTTGCTTTTGCACGTAGCAGTACCGTCTTTGTGAACAACACAATCCTCGTTGTTGTTACAGCCTGGATGAGGCCAGTTGTAAGCAATACAATCAATGATTCCCTATTGGACCCAAGCACTTACATGTACCCTTCGAGTCGTTGCAACAATGGGTCAATGGGTCGCAGCATGTATAGTTTGTACACTTCGCTATGCATCAGGTGAGTATGAGAGTGAGTTGAATATTATATGACTCACTTTCGTCAGAAGCACAACTCCACCTCTCGACGACGTTCCTCTTGTATTTGCGAGGGACGCTGTCAGCAACTGCAAGCGCAATTTGCAAAAAGAGAAGCAAGGACGCGATGCCGAGGAAACGAACCATTTTGACTGTCAGAGGGAGAGCTGTCTGAAATTGCGCCCCATTCCATCTGCATTTTATACATGGGAGGGGAATAAGCTTATTGAATATTTCTATGGGGATCAGCGTATATATTTTCCGCGGTATAGTGACTTTGCCGGAAGTTCAGGTCCGATGAGCTCGTGGAGACACTGCCCTTGATCCAAGGGTAAGATATGATCCCTATCAGTGGAACAGCCACCACATCACCGGGTGCCAGTGGGAACCAAACATGCTAATTGAACATAACCTACAGTGTTAATGCAACAACGCATATACATATAACGTATGAAATGGATCGAACATCACTAAGGAGATAATTCCGCGTACTTCCGTGGATATGGTTTGTGGTGGTATGAGGTACAAGACAAGACCGAAACCGAGACAAGTGAACGCATGATAAGAGTTGATGCCATCCGGAGATCAAGGAAGAAGGGATTTTGAAAGAGGATCGCAAGAAAATACGGCAGATACATACCGATTCCTTGGTCCTCTGAGTATCTTTTGATGGTATCAAGTTCTGGTTGATGTAGCAAATCCAGACTCCACAACTTCGGATATCCTTGAAATCCGACCTTCAACTCCCCACATTCATGTCTTCTCATCTAGGGATTGTTGACCCAGAACTTTGGAAGCTTGTACCGGCCATTATTGTCCTTCCATGGCCCGCACAACCCGAAGGGACCACAATCCCTAGACAGTGTCTCGTGTTTCAGCGCTCAGCATCCAGACAAAAGGATCCCCTCATGTAATTAGATGGATTTCGGATCCGAGATTTCCGGCCTTCGCAACCCTTTGTTTCGAAAAAAAAATCCCAAAAGCCCGGTCCCAAAACGGCACCGACCCATGGGGTTGGTGGGGACCAATTCGGGCTGGTCTTTATTACCATGAGAGTTCTTAGGCATGTTGGACTTACCTGCAGTGCGTGATGCGATCAAGGTACGATAGTCATAGTCAGAAACCGACGGCAAAGCAAGGCAAGAAAGTAAGAGGACCCACACTATGTAGTGGGCACATTTCCACCCCTAGAGGTGCCTGCCAAATCATTGCCCCGGATCTGCATAGTAAACCCTCCTCTCCGCAAAGCTTTTCACATGAGTACTCCGCCCCATGAAAACCCCACCTCAGTGACCCATCTGCCTGCGGGATAGCCGTACGCGCATGAAAGAGCACAGCTTCGACTTCGTCCCCTGGATATCGAGCTGCAAGGATACTAGCGGGTTCCCGTGTTTGGACACCAGTGGAAATGGATTGCCGTCAGGATCGTACCCTCCCCTGACTATCCTAGTAGAGCTCCGATCAGTTTGCGCAAAAATTTGTCTGGACGTAATCGTCGTGACTGCACCTCGACACCTTGGCCGCCACTATAGTATTGGGTTACTTAAAAGGATATTATCCTTATCTGCATGGAGAGCGCTGGCGATAAAATCATGGTGTAGATACCGTCACGATGGTTGAATGGATGTCGCCATCGTTTGGCTACACTGTTCCAGCAGATATTCAATGGATGATGATGGCAGCCATTCTTTTCAGGAGTGTGGTGTCGAAGTAGGGATTCCCTTGCTTGGAGAGCAAGGGTTCTGGGATGACCTTATATCGTGAGAACCTCCCAACTTTGAAAGTGTTCCCTTTTCTGGATGAGCGTGAGAAATATAAAATTCTCCCTTGGATGTGTCCTATTACGCCTTGTTTGGCGCCTCTCTATCGAGCTCTCTCGTCCTCATCCTCGCCATCTCCTTCCCTTCAGTTTCGCTGCCGCCCTCTTCCATTTCTTCCCCATTGCTCCTTCGTCTCCATGTTGAGTTCTTTTAATTGATCATCTTCGGCAAGTAGTTGCGAGCTATGTGATGCTTGGAATACTTTGGCATTGAAATCCCTCAGCAGTCGTATGGTTGATTTCCCTGAACTGTGCGAGAGTGTGACATAGAGCTTGAACAGGCTAAGGCCCCCTGTAGGTGGTGTTGCTATATCCACCACAATGCACAGGACTGTTTAACCTTGTGATTGATATTCCATGAATGTGTACACTGCTGTAACCAGAAATTGACACCATTTGACCATTTGCCATGGTTGATTTCCATTGTTCTCGACAACCCAGACTTGCATGGACTTGGTAGCAAGTTCAACAGATATGACAGCTGCCTCTAGACCTTTTAATGGTGTGGCTCATGTGCATTCTAGCTCTTCAACACCATGTCTTGTTCTTCCTTTGTGTATGTTTCATCAGGGTGCAATATTATGTCCACGATGATTCTGTGTATGCCGTTGGTAATATCCTGGTCTGTCTCTACATTTGTAGTCACCATCACCTTCATGCCTATTGCTAATTCCACCATGGCTGGCAATTCTTGCCTGGACTTCTTGTTTGTTGATCATGTGGCCAGTGCCACCTCCCATTCAATGTGCACCCTCAGATGGTGTCTTCTGCATAGTAGATGAAGAGATCAATACTATATACTAGTTACTAGTGCTATGCATCTGATAGACATCAGGTAATCAACTTAAGCAATCCAAAGTGCATCATGGTGCAGCAAGCAAGGGTTCTGCCGACGCAGGCGGCATTTCGAGTGGGAATACATAACCATAAAAGGGAACAAGTCTACGGTCGATGAGAACCTTTTTGACATAGTTTGTTGTTAGATTACAGCGAGACAGAAATGTAGAGGAGAACTGGGTTAGTTTGGCAACGCCAGCCAAAGGGACCTGGGAAATGTTCTATGTGACATACCATCTGTGTTTCCACTGTAGGTGACTCCTGCATCTCTTCGCAAATACCATGAGTCCATGACACAGCTTATATGTGTTGTAGGCGTGAACAGGCTGACCGGACGTGTCTCTTCCCTTTCAGTAACACTTAGTCTAACCGTTCGGAAGGCTGTATCCCTCCTACTGAGCGTCGCCGTGTACGGCGGTCAGACGAATACGAAGATGTGGATTGGGGCTGCGCTGGTCTTCCTTGGGACTGTCGGTTATTCGACTGGAAGCCAGCCAAAACGTGCAACACAAACCAAGGACAAAGAAGATTGAGTCTTCTTTCTGACTCGGGACACATTTGGGTAGAGTATGTATAGAGTTTCAATATTGTTGGAAGGGACCATCAGGAGAAGTACGTCGACAATATCGGGACCTCCACGACGCACATGTAATACGTGCAGTTATATCACCAAGGTCACTGGGAGTGGAAAGTATAACGCTTTGTTCGTTTTCCGCGAATATGCTGGATTCCTTGCAAGGTCCGACTTTTATCATACCTTATGTTCGATGTACGTAGGCTCGCCAGCGGGTTTGTTTAGACTGTGTCCTACTTTGCCACAAACACAAACAATAAAGTAGATTAGTTCTTTTTCATACGCATTCTCTGTAAAACAACGTAGACAATTTCCATGCACATACTAATAAAAAGCTGCGACTATGCCTCCTGGCCGGTGGCAATATCCCATGTTTTCTTCATCAACTCGGCAGCTGGGCTAGTAGACCCTTCAATCTTAGAGAAGCCCACGATGCTCAACGTTGTCGTATAACTGCGAAGGTATGGTGAATACTATAACATAAACATAAGTCATCGTAATACAGGTCAAAAACACAAACAGTGACCTACCGTCCTGCAAAAGTGTCGGTACCATCCCCAGGTTTCCCAGGTCCTCCACTCATCGCTAGACCAAGATGCACGGCCCTCCCAGGCTTGTTCTTGAATGACAACTTCTGCATGCGGGTTTTGGTGATCATCGCCCGGCGCGGGAGAAAGACATGCAACGAAACCCTCGACGGTTTTGGCAAGCACATTCCTTTGTTCTCGTGTGAGACTGGTATATGCCTTGAGAGCAGTTGTTAACTGAGGACTCTCATTCGCAGACTCATCTGAACGAAAGGAACAAAGGTCAGAAAGCGCGAGCCAATGACATATAACATTTCCCGGACCTTGATTGAGGGGCTTCATCTCCCCGTCTACCTCCATGTTGCCAGCATCTGCTCCGCCCCGCGCCTTGGCTCGAGCGATACTATCATCATGTTCCTTTCTCAATGCTGCCACTTTTTTCCTTGCCACTGTCACTCTTCCGTTTGCCTTGTCTAGCGCTCCCTTCAATAATTCCCACTCAGATGTCTGGACATACAGCGGACCACCTCTGTCGTCACTAGTGGCCAAAGTACCGAAGATCCACGCTACCACGTCGGTGGGATCCACAATCTGGTATTGCATCAACTTGTCAAATACGATGCCAACCATGTGCCTGTTCCTTCTCCAAAACGTTGCCGTGGTAGTGAGGATATCACGCTTGGATTCTGCATCGCCGGGTGGAGTAAGACCCCGCAAGAGCGGGAGATACCGTTCGATAGCATTGAGAAGATGCGAGAAGGAACGCGATCCAATGGAGAGGAGGGATTGGAAGGCTAACGAGCGAATGAACGAATCAATATGTGTATGGGGATAGGGAACGACGTCCAGTGTCGATTTGAGAGAGTCGAGGTGGGCAATGACTTCTTCCGCGCGTGAGCGCCCGCGCAAAAGGCTTAAGATGGACTCGGAAATTTCGTGGTGGGGATTCGCTACAAAAAGAGTTAAGTCGCGCAGCTAGCTCAGACGACGACGACGACAAACATGGATCCTCATATTCCGCCTCAGGCCCTGGTTGTCGAGTAGGAATGACACTTGCATCGTTTTGCATGGGTTCGGGGAGGGTTTTGAGAATACGATCATGGTAAGAGAGGCGCATCTCAGACTCCACAGCGCGTCGAATAAAATTGCGCTTTGGGTGGTTCTCTGGAAGTGCTAAGTCTGGTAACCTGGAAAGTACGAATCAGTATCGTGTAAAAGGTAGTCCACTAGTAAAGTAGCCCCACCATTCTTTCCAGACCCATTGGAACCCAAAGTTGCTCATATGCACAGCAAACCAATCCGAGAACCGCTTTGATACTTCCACGTCCAATCCTTCTGCCAAAGAACTGTAGAGCTTTCGAATGGACTTGCCTACTGCTGGCCCAACTGTCGAGGGTGACAATTTGCAAAGTTCGGTAATCAGGGAAATAAGGTAAATGGGTTTTTGCGAGGACTCAGGTAAAAAGAAAAGGTAGCCAAGAATGACCTAGTGGAGAGCACTTAGGAATGCAAAATACAGGAAATGAAAGGGGTGCTGACCTCAATAATGGCACTCTCTAGCTGCCAGTTGTTTGCACTTGGGTCATCCTCGACTGGAGGCGCCCCTGCCGTAGGTTTGAAGGTGCCAGGCACACACCACTTAGGGTACTCGAGAAGCAGCCTGGCACATTCTTTACGATTAACCTCGAGTATGTCAATCATGTCCCGGAAGTTCGACCGGATGAGGAACCCAGAGGCGCTACTTGGGTGAGGGGCCACCTATATGGATACTGTTAACCATCACTATCCCAACTTGTCTCCGACACCTACTGAGTTGTCGAACAGCCGGAACCAGAACTCCGGCCATTCTTCCTTTTTGACTTGAACGTCCTCACTTGCATCGGCGGCAAGTCCGTCTAACTCGATAACCTCAGGAGGTACCAGGATAGTGGGTAGCTCGAAGGGCGGGGATGCGGCGGGGTCAAGATCATCATACTCGAGGTAAGGTTGAGGGAAGCTTCCTGGAGGCTCCGCGAATTCAGATGCCTCTAAAGATTTTAGTACTGCGAGTGCACTATCAAGAACCTATCGCGGTCCCAGCTAAGTAGGCAACGAGAGATATTTTTTCAAATGTAAAGCTCACCTCGTCTGCATGGTCGAGCACCGCAGACTGGGGATGCAGTAAAGTGATGGGTTGAACAAGATTTTTAGACGACCCAATAGGCTCGCTGAAAGTCTGAATAGCCGCGATAATTTCTGTCGTATTGGACGACAAGCTCTTTTGGATTACAGTGCCTGCCTAAGGAAAAGCCGTCAGGGATGACGGAAGGTTTCGGAAGAAAACATACAATCATCAGGCCTTCTGCAGCACAAAGCGCGGCATGTTTTCCTCGCCCATACGATACACCGAATTCGTCAAGCACAGCTGCGAACGACTGTAAAAGGGCTGCCATGGACTCAGTGGAGATGACTTGGGCAACCGTCAGGTGAGCAAAGAAATGGATCTAATTTCCTTTAGTAAGAAAGATGACAGCTAATGCGCAATTCACTTACACAAAGTCGTACATCTTTCCAGGAGAGCTTGTCGAGGTAACCTTGAAAGCCCTTCCAAAAGTCCTCGAGTACCTGCTTTCCAAGAGAAGGCGAAGGCTGCGTCGCGGAGGCATCCCCACTTGGTGGGCTAGGTTCATGCAAAAGTCGCAGAAGAGCTGCATAGTATGGTATTTTATACGGCTGTTCAGTGACACTGGAAGGCGTGCAGGTAAGCAACATAACATAAGGTAGAGTGACCGGTTTGTACTCACGCAATGCGAATCCCTTCCGAAACAGCTGATAACATGGAGGATGTATTTTCCTGTATCTGTTTGGCAACCCGGGGCACCTCTTGTATAGGGTCCTAAAGACAAACTGAGTGTTATGTGCTCAAATGGAGTGGATGACTCACGACTTCACCCAGCTTTAGGATAGTATTTTTTAATATCTGTTCTGGGGTGTCATAATCCCTACGACGGTCCTGCACGTCATAGTCCTCTATTCGCAAGCGCTTCGATCAAACGGGGTTCTGAAGTAGTTTCAGTGAGAAAGCAGGTTCTCACCTCTATCTCGATGTCTGCGTCGGTAGCCACCTCCGCCGCGGTGCTGTCTGTCGTAGCTCATTGTGTTTAAATCAAACGGGTGCTCGAATATTGAATTCCCTTCGACCTGGTTGGCGCAGTCAACTCCGGTCAGAATTTCAGCGTCACAAACGCTCGTCACGTGAGGTGAACCTCGTCCCGGTTGGTGGGCGAAAATACCCTCAGAACCACTGCGGGACTGTACAAGGACCACCGACTATTGGCAAAGCTGGTAGGTTGCACCGTGGGCGAGAGCTGTATGCAGAACTGACAATGTCATGCAGGTATGCGAAACTCATGCAATGGGCGTCATTAAGAACAGCTCGTAGCATATGCAGCAAGGCCAGGTTCCTCAGCCTAGCCTCGTCGTCTCGTCCAGTCACCTTGGTTCGAGGAAAATCCGCACATATTGCGCCATCCCAGCTCTTTCTTCCTCACCGGTCCATCTTTAATTCACATATACATCCATTTCCCGAGCCAGACACCAAACTGAAGCATTCAGACAGGCAGCATCCCGATGCGGCCGAATACTTTGACCATCTACTCGACATTCACGAACGTTTTCAACGCTCAGATGAAACCTTGGCTCCCTCAGACCCGTATGGCCCACCTCTACACAAAACTCCACCACCCGAACATCCGTATGTGACGACCACCCCTCGGTCTCCCTTACCTCGCCAGTTCAAGCTTCGCCCTCCTTCCTCTCAATTAATCAAGCCCTCCCTCCCTCCCAATCAGTGTGCCATCGCTTCCGCAGAGGCTGTTCGGATTGCATGTCGTGACAATGCTATCCGCGATGCTGAGTACATTATCCAGTCCCTCATTTATTCGAATATACCAGATGCTCCTGCAACAGTCAGTCTGGAATTGCCGGTCCTCGGGCGCTTCGAATACATTCCCATCTTGTTCGAGAAACCCGTTTCACCGAGGCTTGCAGCTCACTCCCTCATTCACCACTACCTCCGTTGCGGCAATGTGCTAAAAGCAAAGATATCTGCGGAGCGATTTATGCGGGACGGTGTCCGAATTCACGGAACCACCTTCGAAGTGCTCGCAGCAGCACTCATACAATCACCTCCGACCACATTTGACGTGCTTCGGGAAGGCGGGAAGATTATGCTTCACCAAATGAACGTCATCGGAAACGGTGATCTCATCGTTAGCCCTGAGATGGTTAAGAGTGACGGTACCCGCTTTGCGCTAGTCCTGCTACTGAAGGCTCGGGAGAATGGTCAGAGAGATGGTGACCGTCTTCTTGAACGCTTTGCTTCGGTATTTCTCTTGAATGGGGAAATCCTTCTGGGAGCCATCCTCTTTGCGATGATTGTGAAAGACTTTGAATCGCGATGGCAGAGGGCACAGGCGCTCAAAGCCAAAGTCGCCATGGAGGAAGCTTCGTCCGGGACCGTTTCACCAGAGTCGCGGAGTAATGTTGCACAGGCCATTGCTACCATTTCTCGCATACCGCCAATGCGCATGATGAAGTCTATTGTGCAGCAGTGTAGCGATGAAATTTCAGCGGACCTTGTGCCGGAGGCGGACGATTCTCAACGAGGACGCGCGTATCAGGCCCTGGCGTACCTGGCTAGTCTCATTGACAGTCGATCGTTGCCATACTCGGACATCTCCACACTTTTGCGGGCTCTCTACTTGTGTCCCCGAGATGGCAACAACGTTTGGGTTCTTCAAGACGGTCAGTTGGGACTGGTGAATGCGTACACGTACTTCCACAATGTCTTACACCGTCTTGCGAAACATCCCCCCGCCAAGGCTAGAGGTCCGCCAACCCTACATGGTGGTACAGGAGATAACCCCGGTCCGCCTCTTATGCCGCAATTCACCCGCGAGACGTACAATACTCTCGTTCACTATGCTCTCCGCCACCGCATGTCTCTCAGCCTGGCACGCGATCTTCTACAGCACATGGAGCTCGTGCGTTCGCCTGGGCTAAAGCCGGATATCACGACCTACAACATATTCCTGCGATCTGGTACGCTCCTGAGGCAGAATTACTTGACATCCTTTGCTCTGGAGGAGCTGCGTATGGGGAAGATGAATAACCGTCACGGTATTATGGTGCTACCCCAGCCGGCCCCATTGCCACGAGCCTCCGCACAACAGCCCGTTGCCCGATCAGAGGAAGTCAAAGGAAAGCTTCCACCTATTCCGCTGTCCAAGTTCTTTCATTTAGAACCACCCTCGCAACCACTTATTGCCGATGGCGCCACCTTGGCAAGCTATATTTCCCACCTTACCTCAACCGGACGCCCCAATGTAGTGGTTGATGTGCTCTGGTATATACTTCCCGAGATTTCCATCGTCGACCATCCTGCATGGGACAAAGTCACCCCTGAACAACGTGCTGCCATGGCGCAGACGTCTCGTCAGAAACGACTTGACCGTGCTGTCTCTCTTGGTCCATATTTCTTTACGACCGTTCTCAATGCTTTATGCAAGAGTGGGAGAACTGGCCTCGCTGAACGCGTGTGGCTACTTGCAAAACAAGCAGAGATGGCGAGTTGGCTAGAGGCGAGTGGGGACGGACGAGGACGAGTTGTCCAAGGTTGGCGCTTGCCTGTGCACGCATACACCATCATGCTCCAAGTTTATGCAAAGGAGGCAAGGAAAGGAATCGGGTCCCATCCTGGGAGACGCTGGGAGACCAACTGGAATCCTACTTCGGCCCAAAAGATACGGCGTGGGTGGGCGCAATATGTGGCGTACCGTACTCGAGTCACAGACCAGCGCCTTTCTCGGCGGCTGCGGGCGTTGCGTATAGCTGCAGTGCACTATCGGTCGATGTGGCGAGGCGCACGCGCGATATACCGGACGCTCACAAGGTTCGATACTGAGTGTGCGCCGGACATTCCGGCAGTGCAACCCGATGCGCGATTCTTCAACGCGGCTCTGGATCTGTTCGGGCGACAGACAGCAATGGTCAGACGTTCTCGTCGTCCGAGTCGGTCCCATTGGCGGCGCCTCAATCATCGTACTATGCTTCGCTACTCGCAGTCTGGCACTGTGCTTCGGAACTGGAACCCTTTCCTCAAACGAGTCGTGCATGAAATGCTGGACGCGGGGATGACAGTGCCGATAGGATTTAGGCGGCTTTTCGTGGATACTTGGTTCTATACTTCTCTGGATCGCCCAGAACAACCATTGCGACACCGACAACCATATAGATTCCCCAAGTACAAGACGCTTCCGTGCCGTCCGCATGCCCTGTCAACAGCCAAGATCCGTGGGCTCCCTATCTCGCGCGAGACTTGGATTAAAAAACTGAGACGAGACGGGAAGGAATGGTGGAGACGAAGATGCAGAAGGAACCTCGAGAAAAAGAAAAAGTAATACCTCGATAGTGCATGTGTATAATTAGGTTAGATGGACATAGACCACACTAGCATCATGAATTGGATTTCCCTTGGAAAAACATGATTGTCATCGTTGGTGTCACTTCGCGCGCTTTCCACTCTTTAGCAACGTCCTCCAGTGCCAATACGACCTCCTGCACCCGTGCTTGCATTTCCTTCCGTGTGGGTAATCCCTGACCCTTCTTAGGCGCGAACACGACGTCTGCTTTGTAACCCTTCTCCAAGTGCGATCGCACCTTCGCAAGCTTGTGTACAATGTCACCAGGAGCTGTCCCCCAGGTGAGTTGAATTTCCTTGGGTGCCTCCCCTGATTTCAGGCCCTTCCTCAACGCCCTGCGTTGCTCCTTTTGTTTTTGGAACGATTCCTTTCGGTCTAAGACGCGCACGATAGGCTCAGGGCTGTCCGAAACAAGTTCTACTATCCATTTTTTGAGATCAAGAGATGCAAGCAGGTTATGGAGGAGTTCCTTATTCGGAGAAAGTTTGTCGGTGTCGGGATCGACGACGCGGACGAGGCGGTACGGAATTTTCTCATTGGTCGGTTTACGGGTATCTGGGAGTTTTGAGGACGCGACATATGCGCGGACAAACTGTCGCGGGAAAGATTGGAAAGAGAATTGAGTATGGTTGGGACATTGCGAGCTGAGTGTCTGCGTCAGCGAACGGAGAAATGATCGCATAAGAGTTAGGGTATCGCTTTACTACTGTAAGGGTTCCTCAGTCTTGTTTTTATATACTTGGTGGTTAAACGTTGAATGACGAACCTCCTGCCTTCGTAGAACACAGTGAATAGTAATGGATCCTTTCGGATGTACACTTTGGGAGCGGACTATTTGTTCCTATTTGTTTCTATTCAGGATGGATTACATAAGTAATGTGGAGGTAAGCTAGTTACTTGTAAATTCAATGGGACTTGTACAGGTATTACAATTTTTTTATGTAAATCCGGAGGTGAAAAAGGCAGAATGGAATTCGACACTATTCAGAGTGGGTGCTGGGAAAGGTTCCGGAAATACAACGGCCAAGTTATGGCCTGAATAACAATGCCAATTCAAAGGCCAAATATTAGATCCATAGTGCCACAGACAGACCAAAAAATAGGACAGTGGAAATGGAGTCGGTCCGGTTGGGGCATCAACCTTGGAATTGACAAGGTTCAAAACAGACGCCTGTGCCGCAAAACAGTATGTACTAGATATCTATACGTACGACTGTGACGCAAGGTTAAGCTTGCCGCTTATATAATACGTATAATATTAGTGGCTTACATACTACACAGAGGAATAACATCTTGGTCCTCGACGCCATCATCTAGCCTCCTCATGTCCGAGTAGTCCCATCTGCGTGATATAATCCTCGCCTGTGACGCTGCGCCGGCAATCGCCGATCAATATCTTAACAAGTGGTAGAACTTGAAGGCTGCAAGATTCAGTTGTAATGGAGAATGAGAAAGCCTGCAATTCCGGTGACAATCAGACGCCTGCCAGAGGCTAGTGTGTCAAAGAGCCCATTCTCGCACGTGCCTGAGCAAACGTCGTGCTCTTCCATGTAGGAACTCCTGCATCACGCCCGAGGCACAGAACCTTACCAGAAAATGTACGGTGAAAACGCATAAATTATTGTGTAAGTTACCGTCCGCCTCATGAAAGTCATCTAAATCTCGTACCAATTATATATTTGGGCTGCCTGCCATGGGACTGTGTGATTAAGGTACGTATGATGGGGTTCCAGTGAGAAACCGCCGTCGCCGCCTAATCACCAATTTCAAAGACTGGAGTAAGTTGATCAGAACGCAGCTGATTCTATTCAGGTCACATCTATACCTTACCGCATCAATCACAATCACTACTGGCGGTATTAGGTAGTATGTGCAAGAAACGAGAAACCTCCGCATTCAACATCGTGTAAATTCCCATGTTCCCGATCTGCCGATCGTCCAGAAACAGCCAACCTCGGACAAAGTCACCAAAAAAGCATAGAAACCTGAGTGCGTTTCACCCGCTTGATACCAGTGAGTCAACCATGGATGTACTTTGAATTAATTCCTAGTAAAGCCACCGAAATGTTGTCGCAACTAGTTGCAAATTGATAGACTTTTCAAATGTAGGCAAACATTGGAGGCTCTATTCCCTGACTGCGGCCGTGCGGCAGACAGAACCAACAGCCAAAATGATGGGTTCAACATGGGCGCAAACTTAAATTCACGGGCAGCAGGATGGACAATGCCAAAATGGTACGAATGACTCGGTGAGTGACCGTTATTGAAGCGCTTGTTGAGAGGATAAAAGGATGGGATGGTTGGCTTTGAGGGAGTTCTCAGAGTGAACAATTTTCAACTCTACGCATTCTTTTCATCATGCCCGACGGTTGCCCAGGATATCCCGAGGACGGTGCTTACTACATATCGACCAGCAACTTGTATGTTGGCAATCAGCAAGTTGGCGACGTGGATAATATTGTGGTCAACAATCAGAAAACCGTAGGTCTTTCCACTTTTTCACTGAACTTGGGATGAAGTGGGACGTGGCTCCAGGCTTTCTACTTGAGATGGCTCCATGCAAATCCCTGCACCTACGAGATTAACCTTGGCAATCATCAAGACCTCACTCAATTTGTTCGACATGATAAAGAGTGGATCAATATCTACAATGGCCAATATCAGCAGTGGGTACTCAACAAGATATCCGGCGACAAATACACGTGGGTCATTTATTCCTTGTACTGTTTAATTGTTCCTAACCCCCCCAAATAGCATTGCGCAGCAGGACAATACGAGCCTTGTCTGGACTGATCCAGGACCAGGAGGTCCTGCCAACCGCCAGGTAAGAACTGTTCGTCATCGTTAGATTACTGTCGTTTCATGCTTGTCCGGGCCAGCTCCAACTTCAGACGTTCAAGACCAGCAACTCCAAGCAAGAGTTCCTCATCAGCAAGAATTAAATTCTTCCTAGGACGAAATCAAGATCATGTGCTTGTATCTGAAATGTACGACTGTGCAATTTGTTGTATGAGTTGAAGTTTGTGTTTTGCCTTTATGTTGAAAGAGTCAAGGCTGTGTTATGTAGTTCGACTGATGGCAGAAAAAAATCTATATGTATTTGATAACGTGCGACTCTTTGTTACAATCTCGCATTGAGTCAAGCAAGTGGTGGCTGATCATGTATTCGAGCCCATTGAGCCTCGACGAGGTCAGGGTCCAAGAGAAGGATCACGTAATAACCGTGACGCGTCGCGACCCCTATTAGTAGACAGTCCAAAGTTTTCGTTCTCTTTCGCGTCGAACTGCTCAAAAGAAAAGAGGCATTCCTCGAAGATGCCAAAACTCGCTCGACAGAATAGGCTTGCTTCCTCCTCAACTCGCAAGGCGCTCAATCCCCTCAATGCCCTTCTCCGCGAAAAAAGAGCTGCGGATAAGCGTGGTACAAGTTCCACTGCTCTGCGTCTTGCAGAAAACGCTGTCAGACAAGAATGTCAACGGGAACCCTCCATAAACTCTAGTCACGACCCATTGTTTCATCTTGGCTTCATGGATGAACAGGCGGCATGGAGAGCTGTTCACCATTTTCAGGCTTCCCACCCCCCACAAACAGACCAGTCAAATGCTGAGGACTATGTTCTTGGACCCCGACAGACCAGAATGCTCGGGTCGGAAGCTGGCGCAGCTATCAGTAAAATTTTTGCCAATGACAGAATTGAGAAAGGGAAAGAGAAGGCACGCGTAGCAAGGCGGGAGAAGGCGCTAGGCGTTCCATTGTGGAAAATAGAATCCAGCGACGATATAGACGTTAGCCGTCCTGAGTCCATCTTAACTGACGCGTCCTTCGGGCACGGTTCCCTTATTCTCGACCTGATTAACCAGCTGCATAGAACCGGTAGTATGTTTGTTCCCCGTCGTTCGCCATTGTCTTCTCTGATGACGTGAAGATGATGCACAATTGGCGTTGCTACTCGAATCGGGCGCGGTCATTAACCTGCCTTCCCACCAGCTGACTGCTCTCGTTTCTTCACTATTCACAGTCGGTGTGTAGTATAAATTTTCCAAGGCGTTCTACTTATCTCCCTTCAGGTCTTTTTTCCTCCGCTCGTGTGGCCAATGCTGCTCATAACGCACTGCGAGATGTGTACACTGCTGACACAAGCGAGATAGTGCTGTCATTCTCCGTCATACGCACTGCCCTTATACAACTCGGTGCCCGATCCCGCGTTTTTGAACAAGTCGATTGGAAGACCGAAGGCTGTCCACAGGATATGCAACTTTCTTCAGAGGTCCGCTCTGAAGTGCTATTTCGGCTAGTGGAAGCCATTAAGCTCGCAGCTATGTGAGTACCCACAGTGATGATTTCTATTTGTGACAAACCTTTTATAGTGCAGCAACTTTGAAAAACGATGAAGTGGCGGACCACGTTCTGAGTTTGGTCCTTATAGGACTGGACAATTCTACATGTCATGTTCTCCGTGCTGAGCTAAATGCTGCCATCGATGCAATTTGCACCTGTAACGCCACTGACCTTGCTACAGTGCGCTCTTTCGTTGATTTCTTGAGAGCCAAAGACTGATCCTACCATCAGCGGGTTTCTATTCATGAGAGAGTGTTGAGTTTCGCTTTTAAGCTCAACCCTGTGAACAAAGCACGATTGGTTACTGTCTTCAGCAGCGGTGGACCCCAAACTAGACATATCGCTCAGTGGCTGGCGTACCGCCTCCTTACTTCTAGCTCTGTGCCGCTCACGGTATTCACACTTCTTTGTCGCATGGAAAAACATTAAAATAATTGTGCAGGATCAACCACCTCCGCTTGACCCACTCATTCATGTCCTTTCTTCTCACTCTGGTTGCGGACAGATGTTTGACGTGACCTGTGAGAATACCGACTATGAGGACCTCGGGCACTACGCTTCTATCCTTGGTGTCGCGCTCATCAATATTGCTCCATACGTTAAAGATGAGCTGCCATCCGGACCACGGCAGTCCGGCATCGCATGCATAGACAACAGTGTCAAGGATATCAACACACCCCTCGAAAAACTTCGCCTAGCTCTGGAAGTCATCCATGGGAAAATAGGTAAGAATCACGACCTGGCATGGCCATGTTGCTCACCATCTGTCCATAAAGTTGACACTCGTGCCGCTCACCTTGACCGCTCAAGAGTGAAGGCAACTTTGCAACACCTTACCATGCGCTTGTATTTCGAACATCGTGCCATCAAGGGGCCCTAACGCATATCGACTCTCTGCTAGATGTTACATTATTCTGTTTTTATTCTACCCCAGGACACTGCGGTGATGGTACATCGACGACTCAATACTGCAAATAGCCTATGGATTGTTGATGCGGGTATGCCTCATTCTTAATCCTTACATTAGTAAAGCTACTTCTTTTGCATTTGGGATACAGTCGTCATTTTTTAATTAACTTACCACACTCGACATGTCGCCTTCATCAGCAGAACCTTGCTTTAGGAGCAAGGATCATGAAAAACAGCTACATAATGCCATGGTCACAACAAAGTGCCACGTGGATGGTACCTTCTTGAACGCCCAAGAATAAGTTGTCTTTCAGCCTCCGTTTGCATTTTTGGTCTCTGGCATTCTTTCCATGTGCTCGTCAAACGTTGTTGAGTTTGGTATGTTTGCTGTGTGCAAGTTCTATTCGTCTGGATGTTGCGTGAACAGTGCTAGTAACTGCATGCATGGCTGTGGAAGGCTGGCACATGCAAATTAGAGTCCACTGTTGCTAGAAGAGCCGAAACGCTGGCAAGGTCCAACTGAAGAAGTCGACCGTCGACTCGACAGGCTGATACGGGAATACACGATACGGAGATGGCTCGGAGACATGAGGGCATAAATAGGAAAGCAATGATACTGGCATGGGCTAATGAGGGGAAAGGATCAGGTCCGTTCGTCACGGCAGGCATGCCAGATCATCGTCTGATAGTATGAGGTTTCTGCGACTATGGAACCCAATTTGGGCGGCTCAATAACACTGATGGCCCCTGCCATGTTTCTGGTTGGTCGTGTACAGCCAAACTCGTCTCTGGGAAGGACGTCATTTGGAGCTTATGGAGCGTGAGGCTATCGTCCAAAAGAATCGACGTTGCGATTGGGATGCTCGACTTTATGGTCTAGGTCTCCCAAAGCCAGACTCTAAGTCAGAGGAAGATAGTCGTTCCACGGATTCTGTCAAATCATACAATCCCGTCAACACACCTCATCTGATTATCGTGTCTGTTCAGATGATATCGGTGGCGGACACCACTCTCCACTCATAATACTTACTCACCAATGCCGTGTTCGAATCGGACTGCCTAGTGGGCAGTCATGTCGCCCGTTTGCGCCCGTTTCACCACAAGGCCCCCTGTAGCTGGGCACATCTCATCCCCAGGAGTGCGAATGCCCTGGGCCAGAGCTTAATATTATAGACCCGTTCACCACGTTCCCGCCGCGCGTTTTAGACGTATAGCCCGAGTAAGTAGGGTAGAGTCGCTCAACGCCCATACAAACGTGATTTAATGATTACGAATTTGATAGATACGGCTTTGAGAAGGTTCATTCATCCATGATTCTAACGCTTGCTGGTATTCGGTAGCACAGGGTAGCTATTGGTGATAAAGATATCGTCTTGTATGAAAATGCTTGTCTCGGGTTAGATCGTGCAACGTCATAGGAACTTGCACAGATCGTAAATGACCTAGACTGAATGGCTCATAAGTCAATATTTGTGAGGCGAGCATCACTATTTCCCACTGATACTGAGGAAGCGGTTGCTCAGTTGGCTTGTGACCATTGGCCAGTTGGACGTCCACCTTGGACCCTTCAGTGGCAGGGGTGGGAAAACAAGACTGTGAGCTCTTGCTCTGTGGCGTTCTTAATTGGATACTGGATGGCTGTCAAGTGCCACGTACGGCTGACAGTCGGACATAGCTGGACGTGGGCTGTATTTAGATAACGTGTCTAACAGTAGCCAAGTGACATCACCGTTGTCCTCTCCCCAGACATGATCGAGTGGACAAGTCCGGAGTAATATAACAATTCCACACTCAAATGTGAACGCGGGAGAAGTCACCCGCCACTGTTTCCTGAGAGTCATTAATAATAACCTCCCGCAGAGTGAATAGTATGGCAACGGGGGGCAAGACGTCTCGGCCCAACGAGGTGTCAAAGGACACCAATGGTTGGGATCCCACCGTTCAGTGGATCAGTAGCAGACTTGCTCTGTTGAACATTGCTGCCATATTCGCTCCTCTTTGCACTGGCCGCCTCCTTTTAGGACGGACTCGCAATATGTTTGGCCATTGGAGAGTAAGACGGTGCTTACCTATGAACGCCTCCGACACTGCCACTTGGGAAAAGTACAGGACACGGCATCCTCCGTGATAGATGCTCAGGGATGCGTTGCGCCTCAGCGTGAGACAGGGCATCCCGGGGTTTGAGGTGGAAGGTGCCCTATACAGGCAATCATTTGGAACAGATGGTCAACACAGGATTACCGAAGTAGTTGAAACATATCTGCGCCACGCAAGCCTCGGAGGAAATGTGCAAGTGTGAACGATGCGCAGTAGTTCCGTCTGAAGCGGTGATTGTAGCCCGCGACGAATGAAAGAAGCAGCTGAAGAAGAACGTCAACAAGGATTAATGAACCCAGTGCAGGGCCGCCGTCTGCAGATAAGGAATAACCCAACGAAGAGCCAATCGGGGAATGCACGCGTCTGTGGGTTCCTCGGTCCAGGTTCGGACACGGACAGGATTGGCGCGGGGACGAAGACGAACGTTGCCAAATTGCGATGCGCTGTTGTTGTTTTCCGCCCTCATAAAAGGTCTTTGCACGGGTCCAGTCTTGTTCTCTTTTTCCCATCTTCGCGCTGCGTATGTCACGTGCTAGCACATTTCCCACGGGTCCTTAGATTGCTCGTCAGACCTGCCATACGAGAGACACTGAAAGCCATGCTCGCCCTCGTCCATCCTCTGCCCTCGCCCGCAGACCACAGAAACGTAGACAGACCACTCGAAATCAGCATCAGCGGGCTTGCATCAATCCCAACCCGAGCACCCAAGCCATCTCACCGCAAACACTCATTACACTATCAACCAGAGTCCTCGTCCGCACCCAGGACCTCTTCTGCTTCTTCCACTGTGGCCTGCCACTCGTATCCCGCTCGGCCAAATGCCGTGCAGTCCCAGCATCCCGCCAATCATCAGCCAGCGTACCTTCCTCCAAAGAGACCCGATAAACAGTCTCCCCGTGCGCCACAACCACCGGCGTCCCAGCAAACGACCGAGACCGTCGACATCCACTCTTATGCTCCAGCAGACTTACTCAAACTGCTCGCATCCCTGCTTACCCAGATCGCATCCACCAACGATGCCCTCGCATCCACAGACCCTGCACATACCCTCTCCGCATCTCCCCACTCCATCTCTCCTGAAAACACTGCGCACACTCCTCTCTGGTGCTCCCTTACATCTGCATCTCGCTCATCCCTTGCAAACCCCGCATCTACTCTCGCCTTTCACGCACGCAACATCCCCACCATCCCCCTCGAGGCATACCTCTTGCGCATATTGCGTTATTGTCCGACGACGAACGAGGTATTCCTCGCCCTCCTTGTATATTTTGATCGGATGTCTCGTTTGGCCCACGAAGCAACGGGTCGGACATTCGTTATCGACTCATATAACGTGCACAGGCTTATCATTGCCGGTGTCACCGTCGCCAGTAAATTCTTCAGCGATGTATTTTACACCAATTCGCGATATGCGAAGGTCAGTCTTGTCACGGATGATCGATTTTTTGTTCTGGCGAACAGCGCGCTTACATTGGCACTGGTTAGGTCGGCGGCCTTCCACAAGCTGAGCTTAACCAGCTCGAGCTTCAGTTCCTCCTCCTCAATGACTTCCGTCTCGTCATATCTCCAGAGGAAATGCAAAGATACACAGAACAACTCATCCTTTTCTCTCGGTCCCAACAGCAGCCCCTCGCCCCTCCGTCTCCGCACCTCTCTTCGCCGTCGTCGCCGTCATCATCGTCTTCACATACACACCCACCCAATCCGTTGCTCTGTACACCGCCAAATGCGCATTCGTCACAGTACGCACATACCGGACCCGCGCGCGCAATGGGTGCCATAGATGCCTACGGTGGAACTGTAGCGCCCGATCGGACGCCCAACATGCGTGCTGTCCATGTACCACCATCACTCTCCTCCCATTCCACACACACCTTCGCCAATCACACCTATGCTAACCACCAAAATCACCCCGCAAACAACGCCCGGGACGACGATGCAAGCAGCATCTTGAGTACGGACACCGAGACGACGGAGACCGAGGGTGGGGACACTACAGATGACGAGCCAACGATACGACCACCCAATTCAGGGAGCTCGTGTTGTGGTGATGCCCTCGAGGACACGATGAGTGGACAGGGTGAGGGTATGTTCCAGGCAGACGGCACCCGGGAAGGTGGGTGTGACAGCGAGCGGAACGAGCTGCAAGGTAAGTCGATGCCGAAGAGAGTAGGCAGTCCCCCTGAGATAGAGGGCGATGGAGACAGAGCCGACGCGACGCCTGAGCTGAGAGCGCAGCGTCGGGTTCGCGAGATTAGCGAGGACATTGGGATGTCCAGTCCCTAGGAAGGACTTCACCGCCATAGGTTTGCATTCTCGATGCAGCTGCTATTGCTTGCTAGCATGGTTTGTAAAAACTGTTTGCTTTTCTTTCCGCTTTTGCGATCGTCAGGTCCTCTGGTACTTAATTAACTCGTTCTTCTTTACTGATTTCCTCCCATGCGATCCCTTCTCCGCTCCGTATTATCTGGTCTGGCGTGTTTAACTGACTACACATACCGCAAGCACAGTACGTACATACAATTTTTCTCACCTGCATTATCGCCAATCACTTCTCATGGCTATAAAGAAAGGAGCAACGCTTTTTTTGCTTACGGTACACAGTTTTCTTTTTCTTCTGTCCCCTCTGTCAATACGGCGGGGGTCGGGTGGTCTAGCGGTTACCCCCGGCTGCCTTTGTGCAGTGAGTTGCTTGTTCAACTCCCCCCCAAGCCCATTTTTACTGCTACTTGCCGTCATGGGAATCACAATGACGTCACAACCAAGGGTGAACTGGAGGGCCCTACGAGATTAGTGTGGGCAATGGATGGGATAATGGGAGCTATATGCCAAGTTTAGCGATGGGACCAGTCCTCAAAGTTGGCCGTGGGAGTTAGGAGGGGTCACCCCGACCAGGCGCGAACCTGGATTAAAATACTAGCCAAAAACTAACTTACCAGCCACCACCAGCACCTCCACCTAAGTGAGCCGTCCGAGAATAGTATTCACACCTCTCTGGCCAGTCGGAACAGGCGGGTGGGACAAACCTCTAATGGTGGTCAGGGAGCCTTTAATGGGCAGTTACCTAATTGGTTTGGTGACTAGGGTTAACCCAGTAGCGGGGGGTTACAAGTGCGAGTGAGGTGTTTCTAGGGCTTCATGGACACAGGTGGAAATTAGATAATCTCACTCCAACCAGCCGTGTCTTACTCAGATTTTCTCTGTTGTTGCTTACACGGGATATAAATAAAGATGTTCTCTCTCTCTCTCTCTGTCAATACGGCTACCCTAGATTTTTTTTCCTGACCAAAAAATGTAAAGTGTAACAACTCCGATCCTATTCTTCTGATCGTTTGTCGCCATCTCGACAGCCCCGATGGCCCCTGGAGCTCGGAGCCCGATCATGACAACGACTGGAAGGGTAACATAACTGCTTAATCCAGTCCCATATCCACACCACCCCGCGGCGTAGGTTGATCAGGGTGTTTGGCTCATAGCCTTTTGACCTGGAAGCATGCTTGGATTTACAGAGTCACCCGGATCGCCACAGGCCCATAGAATGTAGCCAGCGATTGCCGACTTCTGGCAGATCTGCACAACTCCCGAATTCCATGAGCTGTACCTTAGTATCAGGCACTGTATACCATGCCCCACAACCCCATACCGGTCCCCCTGAATACATTGAGCACCCGATTGTAGCCCGATTGTGTATGCAAGTGTGGTAATGTCCTCAGGATAAGCTAACCGAGGAATAGTGATAGACTACGGACATCCCCTCTCTTCCTATCCAATGAAGACGATTACAGCTCATCCCGCTTCGTGTTCTCTACAGGGAGGCACAGCGCAGGAGTCGTACCAGTAACCTGGTATTCACACTTCTCGGGCTCCGACACGGTATGCAGCGCATTTTCGGTGCCACACTTGAGAACGAGCTATTTGTCATGCATATGTTAGCCCGCACGAGAGTAAACGGATGGAGGATCATGATGCATACCTCGAGACTCCGCTGAGGCCCATTCCAGCACTTCGCACCCTGCGTGTATCGTTGTTTTGTATAATACTCGGGCGTACCCGGCTCTGCGAGCGTGTTCCATGAGGTGAATTTGCTACAGGTCCGGTTATAATAAATATAAGCGTATGAAACAAGACTGCGGAGCAGAGGAAAACAGGAAAGGTGCTTACCCCAGACTGAATGAAGAACCGCCTTTGTTAGGCTTCTGCCTCGCCTCATCGAAGAGACACACTTCATACGTGTACCTAAATGCAAGGTGAGTACGCCACGTTAATGGATGAATGGCGGAAGGAACGCACTCCCCCGTATCTTTCTCCAAACAGAGGCCATCGAGCTTCTTCCACTCTCCTGCAGCACCAAAACCCTCGGGGTCAAACAGATCAGAGAGGTCTTCGCGTGCGGTCTGGAGTTCGTCATGGGTGAGCTTCAGGCTATGTTCTGCATCAGAGAGGACTTGGCGTGCACGGCTAGCCTCTGTAAATGTCACAGAAGAGGAATTCAGTATGAAGACAGAAAAGGGAAGAAAGGATAGTACCAGAAGTGGTATCGGCGCCGCCGGCTTTTATGCCAAGTATTTCCAACCACGACAGAAGCTTTTCCCGGAACACCAGATAGGACGGAACGAAGGCGTCGGGGAGATACGATGCCACATCGAACACTTTACACAGCTGAGTCAACTGGACGTTGATCCCTCAGAAATACCAATGCTCACGAATCGAAGAATGCTCCCCGACAAGCTTCTCATGTTCCAAAAGGAGCGAGACATGATCGACCTTCAACAACTTGCCCAGCTCCCGCTCGATCCTATCTGCACTCCACAGTTCATCGTCCGTGTTCTCTTCTTTCTTGTCTTCTACTTTTGTGCTCTCGGGTATACCAGCCGCGGATCCTTCGTCCTCGCCCTTCCGTACATCATTGATGTGCGGCAGGCCCGCGAGTGTCTCCCATCCGCGCACGGCCTCGAGGACGGCCATGTCCTGGTAGTTGGGATTGTACCCTGTTCGAAGTGAATCAAGGACATCGCCGAGTGCTTGTTCACGCTCAAGGTGTTTCTTGTACTCATGTTGGAGGGACTTGAGTGCAGTATGCTGTTCCAGAAGGGACTGGTACAAGGCTGGTTGATAGAGAATGATCAGTACGTGGTTGTTAGATGGCCAAGGGTGCGTCATTGGGGACGTACGCGATAGTTTCTTGCGTTCCAGCTCAGAGGCGGAGAGCGATTCCGCCTGGTCTGCGATACCTAAGAAAATAATCAGCTTCCTAACAGAGCAGGGCGGGCTAATTTTCTACCTCTCAATCTCGCGACTTCTTTTTCCCGTGTCGCAATCTCCTGCTCGAGATCTGCAACAAGCGCCTCCAGCCTCTTCTTCTCTTTGTGTGCGAAAGCAATATACGATGCACGAATCTTGGAGCCCTGTAGTACGGCCGTCCGTGCATCTATATACCTCGCATCCTACAGAAGTGCCTGCACACGCACCGTTTTGCGCAACTTCGTCTCCTCCTCCGTCTTCCTCCTATACTCTTCTCCAGCTTCCTTGCACGTGTCTGGGCACACGCCTGGTGCCTCGTCGGACCCGTCACAGCATTCTGGTTCACAAAGCCCGTCGTTCACCCTCGAACTCCGTATCGTCGCACCAGCGTAGCCCACGTTCTTGCAGTAAAATATGCCATTCGGGCATGCGCTCGTTCCTGGAAAATACATACACACCCTCCAAGTTAGCCCCGATACACGCACCCCCAATACGAACGCACCTGGTTCATCGCTCCCGTCAGGACAGTGGCAGTAGTCATCGTTCACGGCACTCCATGGGATCTCCTTCGACCCATCCAAACACGTCCATGTCTGTCGACCTCCCGTGGACCTCGGCACGTATTTCGTGATGAGGTGTGGTTGGACGCCGTGTGTCTTGTCGACTGCTGCGATGGCGGGGAGAGGTATTGTGGCGAGGAAAAGCCAGCTGTACAACATCAAACCAGGCCGTTAAGTACTTAGTGTCAAGTAGTGAAGAATGTAGTCCACTTGCAACACCGTGTGGCATTACATAATCAAGCGGAAACCGGGGTTTGCCGTGACACTGCCAAAGTCCGCTGTTGAAGACAAAGCCCTCATCGACATCGACGACGACGCGGCCTTCACAGTATGGTGAGTTGCGAGTTTACCGCCTTGTGGAACACTGTCTTCGAGCCTGTTGCATTGCACGCGATACCCATTCGCGCGCTGCATTGCATGGATGGCTTTGACGCACTCCAGATGTGACCCAACATGCTAACTCACCTGTTTTCCACAGGCCAAAGCAAAAGCAGCAGCAACGTCCTCGGGTGGAAAAGCTGCCAAGAAGAAGAAGTGGTCCAAGGGTAAAGTCAAAGACAAGGCCCAGCACGCCGTCGTCCTCGACAAGCCCACATTCGACCGCATCATGAAGGAAGTGCCCACCTTCCGTTTCATCAGCCAGAGCATCCTCATCGAGCGGCTCAAGATCAACGGGAGCTTGGCTCGTACGGCGATCGCCCATTTGGAGAAAGAGGGCTCGATTAAGAGAATCGTGCATCACTCGAGCCAACTTGTCTACTGTGCGTGTTTCTTGCTCGAGACGCTTGAGCGTGTTGTTGACTGGCATATGGCCGAACAGCGAGGGTAACCGCCTCAGATTAAAGCTCATCAGCCGCTTGTTCCATATGCTCGTCCATAAGCTCATGTATTCCACTTTATCGCATGCAAAACTATGCTTATAACTGGCATTCACCGAGCAACCCTGTACTATAACACTCCTGTAAGGCCCTACTAAGAGCATTGGATACCCTTCAATGTGCCAGCCCAGCTTCTGGGGCCCTTGAAAGAATGAGCCTGACTCGCGCTAAATCCATTCTCTGGACTTTTACATCTCACCACATTCTGACAAGGAGTTGTTGGTGAGAAACTGAAGCATGAGTTGGAGCTGGACTTTACCTGTAATCTTCACGCTCAGCTTCGGCTTGTTGTTTGCTCCAGTAGGAACAGCCTCGATTTTACGAAGGGTCAGCATGCCGTCCACGACCTTGCCGAAGACCACATGCTTTCCATCCAGGAAATCGCATTTGGCTGTTGTGATAAAAAACTAGAATGAAGTGCGCAAGTTAGCGACATCGCAGCCAGAGGTCGCACACTATACCTGGCAGCCGTTGGTGTGGGGACCAGAGTTAGCCTACATTATTATTAAGATGGGTCGAGAAGTACATAAATAGTCTAATCTGTACACACCATTGACAGGAGTCCTGGTCCTGTATGCTTCTCCTGGAAATTCTCGTCCTAAAATCCATCAAAATCAAGTTTCTGATAGCATCGCATTAACCCACTCGAAAGTTTGCCCCGTATATCGAGAACGAACCCGTTCCATCGCCGTTTAAGAAGTCACCACCTATCATAGACAACGTTTGGATCCATCATCATGATCACTTAATATCAGGTCCGATAACAAACCTTGACACATGAAGTTCGGGACACTACATATAGCGCCGCAATCAGCTCAAATCTGATGAGTATACGAACATACCGACAGTTACATACACTCTGCGGACGAAAGTAGGTGAGACACGGAGCATCCATCGAGACGCAAGTAGCCCACCTGTGGAACGTCGCATTCTTGTACCCCATGGGTTGGGAATTTTTCCTATTAAGATTTAGAGATATATTGGTTCGTGCAATGAAGGAATATAGATTACCTGTACTCCCCCGTACAGAGCTGTCGAAAGTTTTCCGCTGTTCTAATGTGGAGTTGAGGTTCGCAAAGAGAAGTGATGCATTTGAGTACGCACTTTGGTACGATATCGCTGAAGAGTTCCATCTTTATCCTTCCAGCTGGCGTTTCTCCGATCTGGATATCCATGAAGACAACAGGGCGAGTCGACGACGACATGGTTTCAGTACTTGGGGGCTTGAATAGACACTACAGGAAAGGGCAATTTGCCACTTTCTCCGTCAGCCATTCTGCTCTTCCCGCAGTCATGTATACACAACATACGCAGGGTTTCAACACACTCGGGTTGCGTAGGGCTGCAGCCAATGGCTCAAGTAATATTGGCGACTTGCAATCTGGCGTTTGAATGAAACCCTATTTACCCGATCGGTGCTGAGACTCTCCCACTTCCTAACATCAGTCCCTATGAATACAGGTCCTTTCGATCACTACATCGGCATCGATGTTGGAACAGGCTCAGTTCGCGCTTGTCTTGTCACGTCCAATGGCACCATCAAGGCGTCCAACGCCCAAGATACCCTCACTTGGCGGGACCCCCAAGATCACCGTATCTTCGAGCAGTCGACCACCGATATCTGGACCAAGATATGTGTCGCAGTCAAGAATGTGCTCGAATATTCCGAGATTGACCCTGCTGCCGTGAAGGGCGTCGGGTTTGATGGGACATGCTCGTTGGCTGTCACTGACTTCCAGGGAAATCCCATCGTGGTGACCAAGGGAAATGATATGGGAAAAGTCGGGGAGAGGAACATCATATTATGGGCAGACCATAGGGCTGAGGAGGAAGCAGACCTGATCAACTCTACGGGGTCGATCGTACTCGATTATGTTGGCGGAACGATGAGCGTGTGTCCATCCCTTTCGGGCACGCCGATCGTATTGATCATGCCTATACAGCTCGAGATGGAGGTTCCAAAGATCCTCTGGCTTAAAAAAGGCATGAGCCCCGAGCTCTTTTCCCGGTGCCAGTTCTTCGACCTGCCGGACTACTTCACATACAAATGTACCGACGATAACACCCGTTCGTTCTGCTCGACGACGTGCAAGTGTTCCTTCGTGCCAGACGAGGGCTGGCAGGAAGACTTCTTCACCAGTATCGGGCTTGCAGAATTGATTGATGGGGGTGAATGGAGGCAGATTGGCGCTGCAAAGGGACGTGTGCAGGCTGCTGGAACACCAGTCGGAAACGGGCTCACGAAGAGGGCTGCAAGCGAACTGGGACTCCGAGAAGGTACAGCTGTGGGAAGTGGACTCATCGACGCGTAAGGCTACTTCAATGATAAACTAGTGTCTTCCGTGATTCATGTGTTCTTTACAGCTACGCGGGGTGGATGGGTACTGTGGGTGCTCGATACGTGCAGAATGGCCAACTTTCGGTCTTTCCTTCTCTTGACGAATCTCGCCATCGACTTGCCGCTGTAGCTGGAACAAGTACATGTCACCTTGTCCAAGTGATCAAAACCTTTCCTGACATCCATACCGCTTTATTAATTGTTTCACAGAGCAAAGAAGGCATATTCGTGAAGGGAGTGTGGGGGCCTTACAAGGCAAATGACCTGTTCTCCAAAGACAATTATGCTGACAGCCTGCAAAGGATGCAGCATTCCAAGGTTGGTGGATGAACGAGGGTGGTCAATCTTCCACAGGACAACTCATTGATTTCATCATCACGACGCATGCTGCGTATCCCGAGCTGGAGGAACGCGCCAAACAGGAGAACAAGAACATCCATCAAGGTAGCCCATCTCCTCCTATCGTTTCAGAGTCGTTGATCGCCTGCTCATATAGTTCTACACGATGTCCTCAAGAGACTCTGTGCGGACAACGGAGTCGAATCCTTTACAGAACTGCTAAAAGATGTGCACTTCTATCCTGATTTCCATGGTATGGGACTTCCCCTTCTAGCACTAAACCAAAGACCATATGTATGCTGCGTCCAGGCAATAGGTCGCCTATTGCTGATCCTCGAATGCGCGGAGCAATTGTTGGCCTCGAACTCGTAAGTCCTTTTTCCAGCAGTACTAATACTTCACCGAGCACCTCATCCAGGACGCATCTATCAACGACCTTGCGCGCAAGTACTACCTCACCCTGGAGTCCATCTCACTCCAAACGAGACATATCATTTCCACCCTTAATGATGCCGGACATGACGTTACATCTCTCTACCTATCTGGTGGTCAGGTTAAGAACGCCGTTATGATGCAGCTCTTCGCAGACACATGCGGTATTCCTCTTGTGCTGCCGACGAACGGTGGTGAAGCTGTCGTACTCGGTGCAGCGATGTTGGGGAGAGTGGCAAGCGAGGGTGTGACGGCGGCGGAGGACATGTGGCGAATAATGGTGAGCACCGAGCACCTTGATCATTGTTTGTATTTCCTGACGTTTTGTTTCATGCAGGTTGAGATGACTCCGCCGGCGACACTGGTTACTCCTGCGGCTTCGGCAAAGGTGAAGCAGACTCTCAATGCTAAATACAAGATCTTCTTAGAAATGATTGACATTCAGAAGAGGTGGAGAAAAGAAATGGAGGCCGCCAGATAGCTTCAGCGTATGGAATAGGGACTTCCTTCAGTAGGGATACCCGACAGATATTTCAAAACCTCGTCAACGGTGAACCCACGCTGATCAGTCTTTTTGTGAGAATAGAACACAATCGCATGAAACAAAAACACATCTCTAGTAGCCGTCCTCACCCTCCACCATGAGAAGCTTCATCCTCCAATCCTTGTGATCCAGTTCCCCTTCCTCGTCTGCCCACTCGAAGTCTACATCAGGAGGTCCACTTTCATTCGCAGTAGTAAGAGGTCGACTGTCATCGATCCCACCAATGATATCAACATCCTCGTCCTCTTGCAGCTTCTTTCGGTGTGCTAACTCGGCCTCATCTTCCTGTAAGGCCACTTCAGCTGGTTCAATTTCTACTGTTCCCGTAGCCCTACTCACCAAGTCAAATTCACTCTCACCCTCCTCGTACCATACATTTTCATCTGCCTCCTCAAAGCCGCCCGCGAATGCGCCCCACCGCTCAGGCGAGGGACAGTGCCAAATGAGGATATCCCCTTGGGTGGTGGTTGATGCTAAGCGTGGCCCGCGTGGGTGCCACTGATCGACGATTGCCGTCAAGAAAGTGTGGGTCGCGTCACAGGGCAAATTTAGTTTGCGTAGGCACCAATCAATCCTGACAGCCTACATACATGCACATATAAGAGCGGTTCTCTGCCCCCGTCTAGGGCACTGGCGAATTGTCCGTCGTTTGATATATCCCAAATGTAAATTTTGTGTGCAGCCTTGTCTGCGGCACCTGTTCAGAAAATAGTCAGGGTGGTATGCATTATCTTATCGAGAGGATTGTTCGGTGAAAAGAGGGGCAAGCGACCGAATTATCCTCAACTCTTACCTCCGGCTAGCCACTCCCCGTCGGGACTATACGACATTGCGTGCCATGAAACTTTCGAGATAGGGTCGTTAAACCTGTGTGTGGGTTCTAGCTCCGTCTCAAAAACGGCCAGTTTGCTTAATTCTCCAGTGGTGCTCGGGTCTGGAGGGGATGGGTAAGTGGGAAGCGTGAATTGGCGGATGGTACGGTCGGAGGAGTTGGTAGCGAGCCGTCTGCACGAGTAGTTAAGACATGGATGGCGGAATGCGGATGAAAGGGCCCACCCACCGACCACCATTCGCAAAATCTAGTCCTTTGATGACTCCAGCACCGGCTATGCGATGCCTTCCAACTAGCTACAACAGGAAGGAAATAATGAGCGGCGGATAGAACAGATGGAAGATAGAAGACGGGCTGATGCATGTCAAAGTAGAACCCACCGTCTTAGTTCGAACATTGTAAACCTCGACAGTGCCCGCAGAGGTACCAACAAAGGCATATCGACCAGTGGGATCGAATCGAGCTGTCGTCATTATTGGACTACATCCATGGGCCGTCAAATTAATTTTGAATGGCGACCAACATTGGAGGAATTAAATGCATCAACCATAAGATATCATACCCACATGATAAATACGCAGTACATTCGAGTCATTGACGAGGATGCAACACGGAGAATGGCAGGATGAGTGATCGTATACACGGATGATTTTCAGTGACGTACCGTTTCTCCTCGTCCTCGCCACCTAGCTCGAACCGACCTCGATGTGAGTTGCGCAGGTCGACAACGTACGCTTCTCCGGTGCTCAGTAAAGCGAGGATAATACGACTGCGCAGGCGTTACCAGCTGCAGAGAATGGTTGAACGTCACGAACCTATTCCTTGGATGAAAACTAGCTGTGACGACCGGCGCATCGAATCGAATGGTTGTATGCTTGCGAGGCGGATCGGAGGGAGATGCCAGGTCCCATATGATGATGTTCCAGTCTTTTGAAGCTGTGAGGATGAATCGAGAGTTACGCGACCAACTGCATATGTGAACAACAGCGACGAAGCAGTTGGCGACACATACTCAACGGCGGTAACTCCCTTCACATGTCCTTCACACCACCGTACGATGGCTCGTGTATCGAGGTCCCATATGACACCAGTGCCGTCTGGGCGACCAGCAGCTACGAGCTTTCCTGACGGATCGAAACGGGCAAAAGACGCGCCAGAGGCGAGCGATGTTTGGATAGCTGATGGGTGGGTGATGGTGAACGGATCTGGTCGAGTACGTCAGGCAATTCTTGCGTTCTGATTATATAGGAGGACGTACTGAAGAGTGACTCGTTCATTTTTGGTTGTTGTGGTTCAGCTCCACGACACTGCAGGATATCATACTTAGAGGTCCCCTCAGATCAGCGCGGTGACGATGCCTGCAGCCCCACTCACCCTGCCTCACCCCCTCCCAGCGGCTGACCTCTCTACTGTCAATCCAAGCCATCGTATGTCAAGGACGTCCTCACAAACGTCGTCCAACCACTCTTTATTGCGACGCCCCATCCCCGCCTCCATATAGAAACAGCACGCGTGCTTGCACGTCCGGCCAATTCGCAGGATCTTCATCACCAACCGTGGAAGGACCATCCCGGGCTTGACGAAGTCATCCGATGGTGTATATTAAATACTCAGGTATATTTTGCGTCCTGGCTCCTGCGACAACTCACCAGGGTTCCTTGGCCCGCTTATTATGGGCAAACATGGCACCTTCTCCCTCCCATCATGACTTTCCTCGACGATTATCAAGTTTCGAACTTGTTAACCCGCGTGCCCCCGGAACTACTTCTACGGACCGGTGTAGATGGACTCTTGTTTACTGTGCGTTGAATATCGATAGTTTGTGATCGGGTTCCATGCTCTTATTGTCTTTCACTCTCTCCGTCCCTCAACAATGTCCTTTCGTCCTTTCCACCAGGGTTACACGTCTCTCTACCCTGCTTTCTTCATCCATTCTCGGAACTGTAATCATGTACACATCGCCTGTCCCTATCCCGTCCCCGTCCCCGATACGTTTACAGATCCAGAGCACACAGTCGGACTCTGAGTCGATCACTCTCAACTCCATGCAAATGACTTCGCCAGAGAGAAATGCTCAGCATCCCACTCTGGTCGCAGCAACGCATGTATTACCACTTGTTATAGCTGCACTCGGCACCGCTGCAATAAGGTTCCTAAAAGGCATCGTGCCTGTTGTTATTGGATGGCTAGCGCTACCTATTCCTACAGCAACATCCCCAAGCTCAGTCGCAGAAAATGATATTGGAGTGGTAATGGCCACTTCCTACATACGAGGATATGCTGCTCCAAGGAGAAAGTGGCTTGCCCTTCATTTCGCGGCATTACGTATCATCCATGTTCTCTTGGATATATGTGCACCACGAATAGATGGGCGGCCACTATTGTAGATGGGATGGCAAGATGCTGGGTTGACTGCATGAACATGTCTAGCACTGATATTAAACCACCAGGTATGGGAACACTTCAAAATTGCTTACAGGTCACCACAGTCAAACTCCAGTGGATGTCCAAGCATTGTCAAGGTAAGTATATAACCTATAGCTAAGCAGCCCTCATTTCACGTTCTGTGTTGACTCCTCTGCAGAATGAATTCAAACAACTTCTTGACTTTAACAGCTTATTGCTTGATGGGTTGATAGGCAATATATTGAAGGATGCATAAGTAATAGTTGTGCTGCTGGCTGCAGGTGTAATGATCTAACTTTTTATCTTATCTAATCTGCGATTAGATGACATCTTATCTTATTGTACTGTAGTATCTTATCTAGTGCATATTATCTGTAGGTCTGTCTGGACTACAGCCTTGTGCTGTACATGCTGTATCCCTTGATGTCATTAGCATAGCCTTACCACAAGATGGCAGCTGTGTTCACTGCCTCGTACAGCATACAGCCTCATGGATAGCCTCACACAGGACACGTGTAGTATAGTATATATACCGTTGCAATCCAGCACCCAGAGGTTCTCCATTCGAGCTCTCTTTGGGTCTTTGCTCTAAGATGCTTGCATCCTTTTCTCCTCAGAGTCCCTGTGTGGTAGTTCTTTGGGTTTTGCCCTTAGGGTTGTCTCACTAGAGCTCAAATCTACCCATTCACCACTTTGTCTACCATGCACTGTTCCCCAGCCTTGTAAGGGGAAACTGTACCCGGACTCCAGGGTTAAGGAGCTTTGTTTCGCACCCTTCACATTCGTGCACAGCCAGCCTTTAGTGCTGTTCCCTGTAGCCCACTTGGGTTTGGGAGTTTCTAGTACCTAGTCATTTACGTACCATACACCAGCCCAGGGTCATGCCTGGTGTCTGTAGGGCAGCTCCTGTTCAAGCGCGGTTCATACCCACAAGAAGATTGAGCCATAGTTACCCATAGTTCCTCCGTCCATGGAGAGGTAGACCCGTGATCTGCAGCCAGTGACCATTTGTACTCTGCATAGCTGTGCCACTGCCCTGACCCAGTGAGCATGACAGGTGAACAGAGTCTTACGCTTAGTTCATTGGAACACCTGTGGGGATCTAGTCCCGATATATCGTTACTCCTACGTTACCCCGCTAGCTAGTCACCATACCTCCCTATAAGTACTCCTTTAGTCAGGCAGGTCACCTACGATACCCGTTACCCCCTTCCTCTTATGCCCACTCAAGAAGCTGCCCGAGAAGCAGACTTCAGAAGGATTGAGCAGACGAGCACCTCCTTCTGCCGCTACAACCTTGTTGTCGACACCCTCACCGACCTTTTTCTTGACAACCCCCGCTTCTACATCAAAGCAGAACCTGACCTCCTGCTCGCACGCCGCCATACGTTTCGTGCTTCCCGCCTCTACCCCGCACATCCCCGAGGCGCTGTGAGTCAAAGTGTGGATTTGGGTCGGAGTAATAACCCAAACACAACACCAACAAAGGACTACGAAAAATGTGCGAGTGGTGGTTTACCTCCACGGTGTCCAGAGAGGATATGCTGAGGAGGGGAAGAGGGGATCTACACCAACAGGGTGATGCAGACAGTAATGCAGGATACTCCTGGGGTACAGGAGTAATAGAAGATGAAGGGGATAGGGGTCTGGACTCTTCCTAAGGCCTAGGAAGTGTCAAAGCAGGGATTGGGTTGACTGGGACTGAAACAGTGATACTACACCTAGAGGTTGGTGCAGCAAAGGGGCAAAGGGGCTCCTGACGTCCAGAAGCACTGAGAGATGAAGGATTGACTGGCTAGACTCCGCTTGAGCCTAGATAAACACTTGGACTTGAATAGACTGAATAAACTTGAGATATCAGAGCCTTTAGACCTTCACTGAAGCCTACAAGACTCAAAGAACTGAGGGGATACTGACTGAGAGAGTCTGAGAGAGGGATAATTTCGTGCAATTCGGTCCTTTCACTGGGCTGAGCCCAGGGGTTTAAATACATAGGGGGGCACAGCATTAAAGTACAAAAAGAGAAGGGAGTAAGCAGAATTTGTCAAGGATTGGTAAGGGATTGGTAAGAGCTTTGTAAGAGGTTTGTAAGCGATCAGTAAGCAAGGGATAAGCAGGAATGAGTAAGCATAGGAAGCATGAATAAGCTGCTGAGTAAAGGAATGAGTAAGCTGCATGACAAGATTGATTGGTAAGGGAGTGAGTCATCAGCTGAGTAATATACCAAAAATGCGAAAGGGATAGAGTAATACTGATGACAAGAGAGCATCAGTAAGCAAGGGATGAGTCACTGCACAGCAGAAGGAGTCATTGATGCACAGCCTAAGAAGTTTGATGGGGGGCTGTGTACCATCAGGAATTTGATGGGACAACAATGGGGAAGATCTGGGATTAATAGAGGGATTGATCCGAGACAAAACAGCCACAAGAAGGGTACCAGGGGTCCAGAGGTCTTTTTGGGGGGTCAGCATACACTAAAGTATAGTGCATGTGTTCTAGCGCCGCTGAAGCGCAACCATGGGCTCCCTTGACGAGCTCTCTTCTGGGAAAGAACGAGAGAGGGTTCTTCTTCCTAATAGCACTATAAAGTGGGGGGAATAACTGTCATGGTGCTGGGGGACGTCGTCTGAAAGTAGGGAAGCGGATAGAGTATTGAATTTGACGCATTCAGGGAAGCGAGACGAACGACAGAGGAAGATGGACATGGCAAGTATCTGGGAGGAAGGGACCATAGGCTGAGGGCTCAGGGGACACAGAGACGACCTGTCAAGACCGGTTCTCCTCGACGATCTTACTAGGAGGTCCAGAGGTGCAGGGAACTAATGAGGAGGTAAGTCCAGACACTAGTAGGTGCTAGTTAGTGTGGAGAGTCAAGTCCGAGTCAAACGAACGAAGTCTGGGCACTAGAGAAGCACAGGGAGTAAGTCCGGGTTTTTGCGGAGTAAGTCCAGACCGTGGGAAAGTGGACCGGAGTAAAGCACAGTTTGTCCGGACGAAGGACATCCCAGAGGTGGGATAAGTCCTGAGAGGTCTAGCATCGAGTCTGGGACAGAGGTGGCTTTTGCCCTCGTGCAAGTAGGAGACTTGCTAGGATCAGACATAGGACCAAGGGGACAAGATAGGACAGAGGCCGGAGTTGGCCGGAGTTCAGGAGAACAAGATGGGATTAGGAGAGCATGGTGGGTAGTACAGAGTGGGGAGTATCTTAGTTGAGATTTGATCTAAGGAAACTACTAGGCCGGAGTATAGTAGTTTATATAGTAAATGAGAACTAGGGTGAGTATATACGGTGACAAGTAAACACCTTAGTTGGGACAAGGGATGGAGCAGAAACGGACAGGAAAATAAAGCAGGTACAGGAAAATAAACCGGAGCGGGAGCAGACACGGGGAACTAGAGATACAGGGACAACGGAGGAAAAGCAGGGACAAGGGAACTAGGTCGGAAGAGGCCAGGTAAGGGTCAGAGGTGGACTTAACTAATGTTAAGTCCAGAGCGATGTCCAGGACTGGAGGAAGTGCATGACCGGAGGAAGTGCATGACCGGAGGAAGTGCATGACCGGAGGAAGTGCAAGAGCGGAGGGAGTGTGCGAGTGGAGGAAGGGCGGAGTATCCGGAGGAAGGTCCGGAGTTGGACATGGGAATGTCCTAAGCCTTTGGTGGACCTGACAGAGGAAGCGGAGCAGGAGCAGGAGCAGAACTGAGCCGGAGTTGGATGTACCAGCCAGAGTTGGGCTACGTCGCAGACAAGGCTAAGGGAGTGGCCGGACTGAAACCGGAGTAGCGACTAGTGGTAGGTACAGGTCCGACATGGAGGAGTTAGACCGCGGATCTGTCTGTAGGAAGACAGGGGTTAGTCCTGAGGCGGAGATGGACGTAGTGACCGGAGTTGAGCTGGAGTGCAGCTATAGGGCTGGAGATGGCCGGACTAGATCCGGAGTTGCATCTATGCCTAAGGACAGGTCAGGCGGGCCATGGTTAGACCAGAGTTGCGACTGGAAAAGTATGGATATGACACGACCAGAGAAGACTTCTCAAGCTTGACAATAGACCTAAGATGACCAAAGTACGTCCTTGACACAGGACTGACAAGGAGAACGCGCTGACCGAGAACGAGAGGGACTGAGGGAGCAGGCTGGGAAGATATGTGCCAGGCAGTGCACGGGAACTCTGGGAGAGGCTGTCCTAAGAGCAGGACATAGTGGAGATCTGCAGCAATAGCGGAGAAATGATCCAGAGAAAATATGGACTCCATAGTGAGCGATGAAGCGAACGTCTGGATTGCGGGGGGAATATCTCCGTGGGAAATGAACAGATTTGCGTCGGAACTTGACAGGCAGATAGACCACGCTCTAGGCTTTCTGACGGTATAGTCACGTGCCTGATAGCTTCAGAAACGACAGAGCTATTCAAAATATCAGAATGCTGGCACTGGGCGCCTAAAAATGACATTTGGGCGCTAAAAATCATTTCTTCTCTTTCTCCTTCGTTTCTCCATCAATTCTTCGGCTTCTTTGATCGTTCTGGTATGGGAGTTGGACTGCAGACATGTGCATTCCTTTCTCATACCACAATTGACATTATTCCTTCAGTTTCTTCTGCTTCTTGGCAGTTCTCGTGCGATAGATGACTGTCTGCATTGGCATTCATCTCTCGCATCAGGATAGTCATCTTGTGCGATAGATGGCTACGATGAGGGTCCATCGTGCTTATCCTTCGCATAAGGATCATTCGATATAGGTGTTATCTTCCATGTTCACTGTACCAAACCTGTTTGGTGCGTGACATCCACAGGCGACATGAAATGCAATCATCCCCGATTGCGAACAAGGAGGGTGGGACAACAAAAAGAGCTGGGAAGACTGGCATGGGGGAGCATAGATGAGGAAGCATAGGGCATATTGGGCATCATGATGAGTCGTCAGAGTCATAATCTTTTTCTCCATTTTCATCGGCATTTTCATCATCACTTTCATCATCGTTAGGGAGAATAGAGTCGGGCAAAGGAGTGTGTCGGGAATAATAAGGGATAAGGCGGAATGCAGCTATGCCTCGAGCTGAAACAGTTCCATCCATTTCCTTCAGGACATATGAGCCACCTTGAGTGCGACGAACAACTTCAAAGGGGCCAAGGTAACGTGGCTTTGATTTACGATCTAATTCTTTCTCCACTTGGCTGTTGCGAACCAGGACAAGGTCTCCAGGCTGGTAGGAGGACTTGAATAGACGTCTGGTATATCTCTTCTCAAATTGGGCTTTGGAACAGAGGCGGGTCTTCTGTAGAGTAGTAAATGCATCATGGAAATCGTCTGGTCTTTTCTCCAATTGTCTGATGCGCAGGGAAAGAAGCTCCTCTGAGGTCATCTCAGAGTAGAAGCCTTCAACAAGATAGGTAGCCTCAAAGAGATCAAATGGGAGGACGGGATCAAGACCATGAAGGAGGTAGTAGGGGCTGAATCCAGTAGAACGACAGGTGATGACTTTGTCTGCAAAGAAAGCGTGATGGACCTTGGTGGGCCATAGATTGAGATCGCCTTCACAGGACTTGATAATAGCTTCGCGGATAGTAAAGTGTCCACGCTCTACAACTCCATTGGCTTTGGAATTATAGGGGGAGATGCGGATTTGGGGAATAGAGTATCGTTGCATGAGTTTCTCGAATGCACCCTTGACCTCACTGCCATTGTCAGTGACGATCTGGGCAATAACTCCGTAACGGCAAATAATTTCTTCCCAGAAAAACTTGGCTAGGCTGTCTGAACTGGCATGCTTGAGAGCACGGCCTTCGGCAGCAAGGGAGAGATCATCGCGAGCAGCAACAAGATAGCGATAGCCACGAGCTTTTGGCATGAGCATGACATCAACGTAGATCTTCATGAAGATTCGGGGAGATGGAGAGACAGTGAGGGGAACTTCAACTTTGCGAGTGCTGCGAATCTGGCATTCATGGCAAGAACGAATGTGGTGGGCAACATCTGAGTACATCTGTGGCCAATAGAAGCGATCCCTGACAGCTTGGAATACTCCAAATACTCCGCGGTGCCCAAGGTCTTCATGGGCTTGATTGAGAAGTTGCGGACGGAGATCAGGATCAAAGATGACTTTAGTTGGAGTACGAGGGCCTCGACGTTTGAACAGTTGGCCAGAACGAATAAAGAATTGAAGGGAGCGTCTGATGAAACGTTTACGAGTGGTGTTGGAGGGGAATGATGGGAGTTGAGTTGTTTGGAGGAAGTGGAGAATTTGTCGTAGAATAACATCTTGAGTCGTATCTTGAGACAGGAATGAAGGGAGCGTAACGGGGTCATAAGAAAGAGGGTGGGCGGCGGTACAAAACAAAAGATCTTCTAGCCATTCATCAGCGTCTTCAGCATCTCTTTCACCATCTTCTATCTCCTCTTCAGAGGGCTGACGCCTAGAGAGCGCATCAGGTCCTTGGTGACGAGCGGCTGGAACGTGAATTAGTTTAAAGTCGAATAAGAGTATACCTTCGATCCAGTGATTGATAGTAGCATTAGGTTGGAGGTCAGGATCGTTAAGCATACCCTTGATGTACTTTGCATCGACTTCAACATGGAGGTTCTTGACACCGTAAAGAAAGAGACGATAGTGACGAAGCGCACAGAATAGACCATATAACTCGAGTTTGGGCTGACTATAGCGAGATTCGCGTTCATTGATAGGAAGTGAGCCATAACGAGCAGGACGTTTGTGACCAGACTCATCATACTGGGACAGGATGAATCCGATGGCGATATAGCTGGTGTTGACTGAGAGAATGACAGGGAGATTTGTGGAATAATCGATGGGATGAAGGGAGGGAGCGGAAGAGACAGCAATCTTCAAGGCATCGAAAGCGTCTTGCTGGGGGGTGTCCCAAACGAAAGGAGTGTCTTTGTGGTAGAGATTGATGAGAGGACGAGTGAGGAGGGAATAGTTGGCAATCCAGATGCGCACAGTTCCACAGAGACCTAGAAATGAGCGCACATCCTTCGGCGTTGCAAGGGGAGGCCAATCTAAGATCTTCTTGACTTTGCCATGGTCGGGAGAGCGACCATCAGGATGGCATTCTTGGCCAAGAATCAAAACACGAGGACGGCAGAGTTGGGTCTTTGGACCAGAGAACGTTCCGCCTGCATGCGCAAAGCGATGCATAATCCGGTGCACATCTACAGCATGTTCCCAAATGAAGCAACGAATCCCTGGGTTGGCTGGCAGGGTTTCAGCGTTGCCATTGGCATCGTTATAGCGTGTTTCTGGGCCTTTGATGGGAAGATCGTCGATGAATACGTTGGCTACGTGCGGGATCTCATCCTGTAAGATGAAACTAGTACAATTCTGGAATTCGGAAGGAGAGTTGGTGTAGCCTTGTGGCATGGCGGTATGTCGTAAGAGACCAAGGGGAGTCATGAATGATGTGAGATCTCGACTATCGGGATGCAGTTGGCAGGCATCAAATCCAGAAAAGAGATCAAAGACCGTGTAACATTGCCGACCGGCGAATGGTTCGACAAAGTCATCCAAAATAGGTGGAACTCCGGCATCTCTGATTGTAACCTTATTGAGAGGTTGCAGATCATGGACAATCCGGATCTTTCCATTCTTCTTCATAACACAGAACCACTTGGAGCGATACGACGACTGGGCAGGTTCATAGAGTCCGGCTGCGATCTTGTCTCTAAGCAGCTGGATAACACATTCGCGGATGCCAGGAGGGATAGGGATGTTGCGGTACTCCCATGGCTCATGGGGTAGGACCGGGATGATGTAAGGGGAGAAGTAGTCTGAGCGAAAATTGCCACATTCCGATTCGTCAAAGGCTAGTGCCGCTTCATTAAGCTTCATGACATGCGCAAAAAGTTTTTCTTCTTCTGGCCAGAGGAAGCCATCAGAGTTAAGTTTCATAGAAGCCAGGCGCTCATTGGTAAGCTTCTTCGTGGGAATGAAGTCGGGTGGCAGGGGAGTGAGTGGAGTGAGTGAGTCAAGGGGATTTTCGGGGAATTGACGATGAATGTGGGCGTCTTCTGGATAGCGACCAGGAACCGGTTTGACTTTCCGATCCACACGTTTGTAAGCGCCAAGGCACCATTGGCCTAATTCATCGTCAAGATCTTCAGAGTCTGTAGAAATACAGCACCTAAAGTACAGTAAATCACAAAAATCACTGAAAGTGAAGAAAGGCTGGGATAAACATAAGTCAACTGGAGCAGGAGCGGGATGGGATGAAGAACAACTTGGAACAACAGGAGTAGGTAAAAGATCAGCATAAAATGAATCAAAATAGGACGGGGATACTTGGGAAGAGTTCGGTAGTTTTACGACATTCCAGTCAAAGTGAGTATAAAGACCATTGGTAGTACAAAAAGAATCAAAAACATGTGGCATAGTAAGCAAAGGCGTACATGAGGGCAAGCATAGTAGTTCAGCGAAATAAATTGACAAGATAGTTGACTTCAGCAGGGCATAAGAGGAGTGAAGAGTCATCCTCGGGAGATGATGGAGTATTGTCATTAGAGATGACAGCTGGGGATGGAGTAGGATGGGCATCCTGGGTAACCTGATCAACAGCAGCGACAAGAAGTTGCAGTCCAGAGATGGGGAAATCATGAGTCGATAGGAGAGTAGTCTGCTCTTCTTCTTCCAAAGTGAATACAAGGATAGGGGGAGTAGGATCGGTGGCAGGAGCAGGTACAGAGTCAGCAGAATATGATGGAGGAGGATCATTGTTACTGGATGAGACAGGGGGCTCTGGAGCTTGAGCAGTAGGTTCTTCAGCATTAGAATTGTCCATATGAGCATGCAAGTAGATCAAAAGGTTAAGCATGGAGCGTCTCTCTTCCTCACGAATCTGGGCACAGAGATAGGCAATAGCAGGGTGAAGTGGCTCAACAGCATTGTCACTGACAGCTTCAATATGCCTGGCAACAACACGGAGAGCTTCATCGAGAGTAGGAGACTGGTTGGCAAGTGCACTGGTAGGAACAGGAGGAGGAGATCCAGGAGAAGTAGGATGCGATGACAGTGGATCAGGGACTGAAGGAGAAGATGTTCCATTGCAAGTGGGCAGTTCAGCAGGAGGCGATGAAGGGGGATCAGGAGCTTCACTGGTGACAAGGGGGAAATCTAGATTCATAGTCAAGAAAGGGGGATGGGGATAGAATCGAGTATAGGCAGTCCCAAATTGCACAACTATGCCAGTAGGATTGGTTATAGACTCTTCGCTGATGATGTCCATACGAGTGTGCAGGATGAGATAATCCTGGTAAGGAGTTCCAAATTCGTCAACACCTTCTTGAGCAGGGAGAGCGTAGCAGGTCTCAAGATTGAGGCCTGAGAGAGGTACCAATCGACTAGTAGTCAATAGCATTCTGTCAAGGAAGGAGTGACCCTCTTGTTCATGAATCCTAGCACAGATGCGAGCGATAACAGGGTGTTCTTCAGCAGCTGCAGTATTTCCAGGAGTCTCAATCTGTTCAATAATCCTTTGAAGAGCTTCATTTGCAGAGAAATTGGGGTCAGGAGATGGAGGATTATACTCGCGGAGCACAGAAGACATGGGGGATGAAGACTGAGAGAGTGGAGGGGATATATGAGCTGGAGAGACGTAGCGCACTGGACCAGGTGGCATTATAGGAGAACCAGGAGGCGAAAACAGTATAGGAAGAGCAGTCTCAGATGAGGGGGGATTGGCATCAGGAGCATCAGAAAGGTCCAGTAAATGATCTGAAAGAATATCCAGAGTCGCAGGATCATGGGGGGATGAATATGGAGCAGCAGATTCTTCTTCCATCTCGCTGTCTGGCTCAAGAGTAGCCATTAATACAGTTCCAGAGTGAGTAGCAGCATGTGCATCAACAGCACACATCTCCAATGGATGGTTGGAGTCAGCTCCAAAGATGATATAGGTTCCAGAGTCTCTTTCAACAATGCTAACCGAGTTTCCATGGGCCCAGGGGCGACCAAGGAGGAGATCAAAGCCAGAGTCATTATCAGGGGAGACAAAGAGATTGGTCCAGGTCTGAGCAGCTCCACAGAAGAGAGGGACATTCTGAATGAGACTGATGAGCTTGGAGGTACCACCATTGGCATCTCTCATGACCATAGAATGGGAGGTATCAATAGGCATCTTGATGACAGACTTGGCAATACTGGCTTTGACGACATTGAGAGTAGAGCCTGAATCGATGACGGCCTTCACTGGTTGGTCATTGCAGTGGAGATTGATAGTAATGAGGGGACTAGAAGTGAGACACATATAGGCAGCAGCAGGAGGAGTTCCTTGGACGTGCTTGACGAAGGGGAGAGCCTGCCTCTTGACTCTAATAAGATCCTGGAGATGCTGAGAAACATCCTTCGACGAGCCAATAGCTTCTCCAACAGACAAAGTGAGAGGGGTAGCAAGAATGCGATCCACAATAGACTTGGCACTGGTATTCTGGGAGAGAGGTGAAGACATAGCAGTAGCAGGCTTAGGCTTCTTCTTCTCAGAAGAGTCCACATTGGGGTGCGAAGATCTGATAGGCAGAGTGTCATCTTGCATGATAGCATCATCATTTGAGCCATCAAAGACATGAGTATGAACATCGATGGGAACTGGCATGGGAATGGGAGCAGGAGTCGATGGGATGGGCTTAGGTGCAGGAACTGGTGTGAAAGCGGGGGCTTGATTCTCCTTTCCTTTGCCTTTACCATGAGGGGGAATGATGACACCTTCAAAGGCAGCTTTCCTTTTCTCCTTAGTAACTCTAGGAGCACGATCGACAGCAGCGACCAGAGGCTCTTCTTCTTCCAGTTCACAGATTCCAGACTCCAAGACTTCTTCTTCTTCGGCATGAGTAACAAAGCGGACAGTGCTAGCAGGTCTGGCAGCAGCAGCGTGACGCTCATAGGCTTGCATGATAGTCTCATCTCGAGTCCTGGGGATATACTGGCCATTAGGGAGAGTGACACGACGAGCATCATCCCTAGCAAATAAGCCTTTGGCAACAAGATCATTGATCTTATCGCAACCATTTACACCATGGCCCTCAACACCACATCCATAGCAAGTAATGGGAGGGCGAGCAGGAGGACGAGGAGCAGCATCAGGACGAGTAGGAGCAGAGGTGGCAGGAGTAGATGATTGAGAATTAAGAGCAGGAGGGGAGATAACTCTGCTGGCATCGGGGTCCAGCTTGATGGCACGATAGTAGTAAAGTGCATAGTTGGGATCGGAGAGAGTCATCTGGGACATCTTCTTGATGAGATTTTCCACCTCATCCTGCTTCTGAGCAGTGGTTCCAGCTTTATCCAATCCTTGCAAAGCGGTCCTAGCATCCAGAGGAGACAAAAGCGGACGAACAGGATCAGACCTGGGGTCAGAGCGGGGAAGGGGAATATTCTCTTTCTCTTCAACACCAAGACGTTCCAAGTACTCAGCATCAAAGCGATCCCTACGAAGGAGTTCTTCGGCAGCCTTGCAGACATCAGAGTAGGAGTAGGGGATAGAGACATCCAAGTCAGGGTCTTTGAGGATAAGACGAGAGTCGACTTTGAGACAGAAGGAAAGGGGTAGTCCAGCCCAGAAGTAGCGGTTGTAGTCTTCTTTGGTGATCTTTCCCTTGTTCCTTAACCATCCTCCAATATGGATAAAGTCTCTGTTATAGGCTCTGAAGTCATGGAGGGATAGAATGGGAGCACGCATTGCACCCTTGACAAAGTTCTTCAAATCTTGCTCATAAAATCTCTCATCGGAAAGATCAGCATCAAAGTGCTTCAGGAGGTCGTTCTTGAGCTCATCCCAGTTGGGAACATGGAAGTGAGTCATGCCTTCAATGATCTCTTGGACTCTAGTAGAGCAGTAGCGGAGAATAGAGTCAACCTTCTCCTGATCGTCGACAACGTTGTGCAGGGCACAGAGGCGTTCATAGTGGTCTAGGAAGGTCCTAATCTGAGAGTGGTCACCTCTGAAGAGTTCAGGGGCAGACTTCATCCCAAGAAGAGGGAGAGTAAGGACGGATGGGAGGGTAGCAGGTGCAGACATAGTAACAGCGGGTGGGGAAACAGATGAAGCGGGGATGGATACAGAGGCAGTAGAGGCTAGAGTCGACCCAAGAAGGGACTCAGGGGTTGGTATAGATGAGGATGACGATGTGCCAGACAGGGAAGAAGGCACAGAGTTATTCGAGAGCGATATAGCGGAAATAGGGGGGGTACGAGGAGGAGATGATGGACCAGCAGGTAAAGAGGTCAGGTTTGAGTCAGAGATAGTCAAAGGGGTTCCTATAGATGAAGAGGGCGAAGTAGGAGACCAGGAGGATGACAGCAACGAAGCAGGGAGGGATCCAAGGAGCAGTAATAGCGATGATGAGGAGGAATAAGCGCAATCCTATCCAGAAATAACCACCCCTCGCGGTGGGCTCCAGATGTGAGTCAAAGTGTGGATTTGGGTCGGAGTAATAACCCAAACACAACACCAACAAAGGACTACGAAAAATGTGTGAGTGGTGGTTTACCTCCGCGGTGTCCAGAGAGGATATGCTGAGGAGGGGGGAAGGGGATCTACACCAACAGGGTGATGCAGACGATGATGCAGGATACTCCTGGGGTACAGGAGTAATAGAAGACGAAGGGGATAGGGGTCTGGACTCTTCCTAAAGCCTAGGAAGTGTCAAAGCGGGGATTGGGTAGACTGAGACTGAAACAGCGATACTACACCTAGAGATTGATGCAGCAAAGGGGCAGGGATGCCTCTGATGTCCAGAGGCGAGGAAGATTGACTGGTATGAAGCCTAGACTCCGCTTGAGCCTAGTATAAAGAATAGATCTTGAATAACTTGGATAAACTTGACAATATTGAGCCTTTAGACCTTCACTGAAGCCTACAAGACTCAAAGAGCTGAGGGGATACTGACTGAGAGAGTCTGAGAGAGGGATAATTTCGTGCAATTCGGTCTCTTTCACTGGGCTGAGCCCAGGGGTTTAAATACATGGGGGGGCACAGCATTAAAGTACAAAAAGAGAAGGGAGTAAGCAGAATTTGTCAAGGATTGGTAAGGGATTGGTAAGAGCTTTGTAAGAGGTTTGTAAGCGATCAGTAAGCAAGGGATAAGCAGGAATGAGTAAGCATAGGAAGCATGAATAAGCTGCTGAGTAAAGGAATGAGTAAGCTGCATGACAAGATTGATTGGTAAGGGAGTGAGTCATCAGCTGAGTAATATACCAAAAATGCGAAAGGGATAGAGTAATACTGATGACAAGAGAGCATCAGTAAGCAAGGGATGAGTCACTGCACAGCAGAAGGAGTCATTGATGCACAGCCTAAGAAGTTTGATGGGGGGCTGTGTACCATCAGGAATTTGATGGGACAACAATGGGGAAGATCTGGGATTAATAGGGGGATTGATCCGAGACAAAACAGCCACAAGAAGGGTACCAGGGGTCCAGAGGTCTTTTTGGGGGGTCAGCATACACTAAAGTATAGTGCATGTGTTCTAGCGCCACTGAAGCGCAACCATGGGCTCCCTTGACAAGCTCTCTTCTGGGAAAGAACAAGAGAGGGTTCTTCTTCCTAATAGCACTATAAAGTGGGGGGAATAACTGTCATGGTGCTGGGGGACGTCGTCTGAAAGTAGGGAAGCGGATAGAGTATTGAATTTGACGCATCCAGGGAAGCGAGACGAACGACAGAGGAAGATGGACATGGCAAGTATCTGGGAGGAAGGGACCATAGGCTGAGGGCTCAGGGGACACAGAGACGACCAGAGAAGACTTCTCAAGCTTGACAATAGACCTAAGATGACCAAAGTACGTCCTTGACGCAGGACTGACAAGGAGAACGCGCTGACCGAGAACGAGAGGGACTGAGGGAGCAGGCTGGGAAGATATGTGCCAGGCAGTGCACGGGAACTCTGGGAGAGGCTGTCCTAAGAGCAGGACATAGTGGAGATCTGCAGCAATAGCGGAGAAATGATCCAGAGAAAATACGGACTCCATAGTGAGCGATGAAGCGAATGTCTGGATTGCGGGGGGAATATCTCCGTGGGAGATGAACAGATTTGCGTTGGAACTTGACAGGCAGATAGACCACGCTCTAGGCTTTCTGACGGTATAGTCACGTGCCTGATAGCTTCAGAAACGACAGAGCTATTCAAAATATCGGAATGCTGGCACTGGGCGCCTAAAAATGACATTTGGGCGCTAAAAATCATTTCTTCTCTTTCTCCTTCGTTTCTCCATCAATTCTTCGGCTTCTTTGATCGTTCTGGTATGGGAGTTGGACTGCAGACGTGTGCATTCCTTTCTCATACCACAATTGACATTATTCCTTCAGTTTCTTCTGCTTCTTGGCGGTTCTCGTGCGATAGATGACTGTCTGCATTGGCATTCATCTCTCGCATCAGGATAGTCGTCTTGTGCGATAGATGGCTACGATGAGGGTCCGTCATGCTTATCCTTCGCATAAGGATCATTCAATATAGGTGTTATCTTCCATGTTCACTGTACCAAACCTGTTTGGTGCGTGACAGCGGCCTTGACGATCCCATTGGGCTTGAGGTTCTTAATCTCATCGGGCGACATCTGGCTGAGAATTTGAGCTACAACCTCCATAGTAGGAGGGAGCTTGCAGAGGATAATCATAGCCTGCACGGGGGCAGGGAACTCGAAGCCGGTGTCCTTGGGATAAGCAAAGTGGCTAAGCACTTTGGTGATAGCCAGAGCGGGATGGGAGCCAGCGGGGATGGTAGTCGCCAGGAGCTTGCTAAGCTCAGCATAGGCAGAGCCAATACTTGGGGCACCGAAGTTCTTCTTTAGGTGGTCCCAGACATCCTTTACGCTATCAAGATTCGAGACAGCGACCTGGATAGAGGGGGCGAGGCGCAAGGTGATATTACCGAGTGCTCTCTCAGTGTTGTCATCCCACTCCTTTTGGTTGTCATGGCTGTCAGCGGGTTGCATCGTCAAATAAATGTACCATTGGCCTTGTGCCCAAAGGTAGGCCTGCATAGAGGTATGCCACTGCTGCCAGTTGGAGCCAGTGAACATGGGAACCATCTTGTTGAGAGTGCTGGACATGGTGATGTTCTGTTGGGAGTCAATGAAGTCAGCAAGTGAATGCGACAACGGACAAGCAAGAAAAGAAGAAACACCTGAGTGCTAGTGAAAGCACTTCTGTCAACAGCTAACTCATGACTAGGTCATGCCAGCGCAAGTCGTCGATGATGTTCACCATGGTTGGTGCAAGTCATTGACGAACTTCGCCTGGGGCAATACAGGTGCTCAACTAGGAGCTCACTGTCTGGCACAAGTTGTCAACCGACTTCACCTTGTGGCTGTGCTGGGGCTCAGCTAGGAGCTCACTGTGGTCCACAGCATCAAGCTAGTTAAAGTGACACTCAGGGAGCTGGAGCGCTGCCTGGTGCATTGCTGCACACAGTGCGCTCACAGGGTTCATAACCTGTTGAAGCAATACCTATATACATAGAGGAACTGCTACTTCAACTCACCTGTTGGGTGGAGTGCACAACCAGAGATGGTAGCGGTAGCTGGTTAAGAGCTGTTATATTATATAAGCGATGAACACTGTTTATATACAACAAATAGTGTGATGCGTGACTGTGACGTGTGATGTGTGACATGTAACATCTAGTCTAAAGAGGACTATTACTAAGTCTACACTAATATGGGTTGCAGTCTTGTGCACACTTCATTGACAGTTTACGCCAGGTGCACGTGCGACTTCAACACACCTTTCTGCCACTACCTGAATGATGAAAAGATATTTGTAGATAATTGCATCTAAGTAATTATCCATCTATATCATGTTGACATGTGGTTGTAAGGTCTAGCTGGTCATGTCAGCTCCTCCCCATTTTCCTGATGGAAGGTGCATTTCCCAATGCAGTCACAGATCAGCTCCTACACAACATGAAGAAACGATGCCTCCCCCCCGAAATAGTTGGTTTCACAGGTCACCTACTGGAGAACAGGAAAACTAAGTTGAGGTTTGATGACTTTGAATCAGAATGGTTCCAGATAAGAAATGGTATCGGACAAGGAGACCTGTTGTCCATGCTGCTCTACGTGATCTACAACTCAGACCTAGTAGACATAGCAAAGAAGGAAAAAGGAGAATCTGCACTAGCCTTCATAGACGACACTGTCCTAGTCATAGTGGGAAAATCATTCGAGGAAACTCACAGGAAATTAACTGACTTAATGGAATGGTGTGAGTCAAAGTGTGGATTTGGGTCGGAGTAATAACCCAAACACAACACCAACAAAGGACTACAAAAATGTGTGAGTGGTGGTTTACCTCCGTGGTGTCCAGAGAGGTTGTGCTGAGGAGGGGGGAAGGGGATCTACACCAACAGGGTGATGCAGATGATGATGCAGGATACTCCTGGGGTACAGGAGCAATAGATGACGAAGGGGATAGGGGTCTGGACTCTTCCTAAAGCCTAGGAAGTGTCAAAGCGAGGATTGGGCTGACAGAGACTGAAGTAGCGATACTACACCTAGAGGTTGGTGCAGCAAAGGGGCAGGGATGCCTCTGATGTCCAGAGGCAAGGAAGATAGACTGGTATGAAGCCTAGACTCCGCTTGAGCCTAGTAAAAAGAATAGATCTTGAATAACTTGGATAAACTTGACAATATTGAGCCTTTAGACCTTCACTGAAGCCTACAAGGACTCAAGGACTGAAGGGATACTGATTGAGAGAGTCTGAGAGAGGGATAATTTCGTGCAATTGGGTCTCTCCTCACTGGGCTGAGCCCAGGGGTTTAAATACATGGGGGGGCACAGCATTAAAGTACAAAAAGAGAAGGGAGTAAGCAGAATTCGTCAAGGATTGGTAAGGGACTGGTAAGAGCTTTGTAAGGGGTTTGTAAGTGATCAGTAAGCAAGGGATAAGCAGGAATGAGTAAGCATAGGGAGCATGAATAAGCTGCTGAGTAAAGGAATGAGTAAGCTGCATGACAAGATTGATTGGTAAGGGAGTGAGTCATCAGCTGAGTAATATACCAAAAATGCGAAAGGGATAGAGTAATACTGATGACAATAGAGCATCAGTAAGCAAGGGATGAGTCACTGCACAGCAGAAGGAGTCATTGATGCACAGCCTAAGAAGTTTGATGGGGGGCTGTGTACCATCAGGAATTTGATGGGACAACAATGGGGAAGATCTGAGATAAACAGGGGGATTGATCCAAGACAAAACAGCCACAAGAAGGGTACCAGGGGTCCAGAGGTCTTTTGGGGGGTCAGCATACACTAAGGTATAGTGCATGTGTTCTAGCGCCACTGAAGCGCAACCATGGGCTCCCTTGACAAGCTCTCTTCTGGGAAAGAACAAGAGAGGGTTCTTCTTCCTAATAGCACTATAAAGTGGGGGCATAACTGTCATGGTGCTGGGGGATGTCATCTGAAAGTGGGGAAGCGGATAGAGTATTGAATTCGATGCATCCAGGGAAGTGAGACGAATGACAGAGGAAGATGGACATGGCAAGTATCTGGGAGGAAGGGACCATAGGCTGGGGGCTCAGGGGACACAGAGATGACCAGAGAAGACTTCTCAAGCTTGACAATAGACCTAAGATGACCAAAGTATGTCCTTGATGCAGGACTGACGAGGAGAACACGCTGACCAAGAACAAGAGGGACTGAAGGAACAGGCTGGGAAGATATGTGCCAGGCAGTGCACGGGAACTCTGGGAGAGGCTGTCCTAAGAGCAGGACATAGTGGAGATCTGCAGCAATAGCGGAGAAATGATCCAGAGAAAATACAGACTCCATAGTGAGCGATGAAGTGAATGTCTGGATTGCAGGGGGAATATCTCCATGGGAAATGAACAGATTTGTGTCGGAACTTGACAGGCAGATAGACCATGTTCTAGGCTCTCTGACAGCATAGTCACGTGCCTGATAGCTTTAGAAACGATGGAGCTATTCAAAATATCGGAATGCTGGCACTGGGTGCCTAAAAATGACATTTGGGCACTAAAAATCATTTCTTCTCTTTCTCCTTCATTTCTCCATCAATTCTTCGGCTTCTTTGATCGTTCTGGTATGGGAGTTGGACTGCAGATGTGTGCATTCCTTTCTCATACAATTGATGTTATTCCTTCAGTTTCTTCTGCTTCTTGGCAGTTCTTGTGCGAGGGATGACTGCCAGACGTTGGCATTCATCTCTTGTTCCAGGATAGTCTTCTTGTGTGATAGATGGCTATGATGAGGGTCTGTCATGCTTATCCTTTGCATAAGGATCATTCGATATAGGTGTTATCTTCCATGTTCACTGTACCAAACCTGTTTGGTGTGTGACAACGGCAGGGAGGCAGATACGAGTGGTTGGCAGACCATAATTCACGCTTTGAAACTAACAGGTTTGCACTAATGGATTTTTCTCTCAACAGGGCAAAACCCTGCCCCAGCATGGTTTTAAGGGGTGTAACAATTAAGTCGTCAGCAACCCACAAGTTTCTAGGTGTTGTACTCGACAATGAACTATGCTGAAAAGCTCAGGCTGCTAACGCAACAGCCAAAGGTGCTGGTTATACTATGTTGCTCAGGAGACTATCTGCCACATCATGGGGCATCCCCGCAAAGCTCATCTGTCAGCTGTATCAGTCAGTCGCTATCCTCAAAATCACATACACAGTGGCAGTATCGCTACAACCTGCCTACTCACACTTGTTGAATAAACGCCTACGAGGCTCAATCAGCACAGCCAAGAAGATCGAATTGTTACAAAGGGTAGCCACCCTAGCTATAATGGGAGCAATGAGAACCTCCCCTACTGACTCCCTTGATGTACACGCCAACACCCCACCTGCCCACATTATGCTCCAACAAGTCCTATTCCGCTCTGCGCTCTGCCTGTCAGGACTCCCTGCTGCTCACCCTCTAAAATCCCACATCAAGAAGATCAAAAAGAAGGCTGTGAAGAGACACTGTTCAGCGCTTCACAGACTAATCCATATGCTGGGAGTACACCCCCAGCACAACAAAACCATCCTTCCACTTGCCATCAAGCCAGGCACATCCCCCCCATTCAACATGTTCATTTCAGACAACAAGAAGGAGTCTCTAGAGGGTTTCAGGCAGCTAAAACACCATACTTTAGTGTTCACAGATGGCTCCTGCACTGATGGACTTATAGGTGCCTCAGCAGTTTTGTATGTCGACTACACCCATGTCACAATGCTTCAATACCACCTGGGGAGCAAAGATCATCACACAGTATTCGAAGCCGAAGTTGTAGGATTAATACTGGCAGCGCAACTCCTCCTGACAAGGAACGAAGCATCCTTCCCCACATCAGTGCTCACCAACAACCAGGCAGTCATACGATCTGGTGAGAACCCATCAGCCAAACCCAGTCACTATCTACTGCTTTGTTTCAGGAATCTTGTCCATTGACTACAAGACAAGAAAAACATCAGTAAAGAAGAGTTAGCAGTCAGATGGATAGCGGGACACATGGAAGTAGAGGGTAACAAAGTGGCAGACAGAGAGGCAAAACTAGCATTGAAAGGAGAGGCCCACTCAAGCCTGGCGAAACAGTTACCTATATCACTCAGAAAACCACTCCCATGTAGCATTCCAGCCCTCAAACAAGCCCACAATGCACAACTAAAGAAGCTATGGAAAGAAGAATGGTCCAAATCACCCCACTTCCCCCACACCTCTAGCATTGACCCCTCCCTCCCATCCAAATTGTTTATGAAACTTGTAGGCAGCCTCCACAAATGTCAAGTGGGACTGTACACGCAGTTAAGAACAGGCCATGTCCCCCTCAACAATCATCTCTTCCACTTCAAGAGAAGCCCCCAATTGTCTCCAGTGTGGGAACTCCACACCAGAAATGGTGCATCACCTCCTCTTCACATGTCCCAGATGCGCCTGTGAAAGGTTCATCCTGGTCTTGGAAAAAGTGTGTTGGGGGTTGCTGCAGTGGACCTAAAGGACAGAAGCTGTGGTAGGAAATTGGTAACCCTGTAGTAACCTCAGTAGATGTTCAAGCTACTGTATTAGAGTAATACCTGTAGTAACTACTACAAGTTAGTATGAGTAAAAGAGTGTGTAAAGGACTACTTACCCTCAGTAGATGTTCAAGCTACTGAGGGACTAACAGGAAATACTACTGTGTATGTGCGCTCTGAGGGCTTATGTAAGCGTCACGTGGTCACGCACCTCAGTACCTAGTAATGCGTGCTGGTTAATTTACAACACCTGGAACAAGATGTAGGAAGAAAAGTTTACCATGTGGCATACTTGCTCTCCAATGCAGCCACAAAAAAGCACTTCCTGAAATTCATCAATGAAACCAAACGTCTGAAGCAGACTTTCGGTGAGGTATAACTTATGTCCCCACTATGCAGCTGAAAGCAGCATAGATAGACGCTACATCCAGACGAACAAAGCCCCTTGTATCCAGATCAAGCCTGCAGTCTCCAACAAGATGCAGTACCAATTATACCTACTATGAGTAGCCCATTTATATATTTGAATTTGTCATTACTACCAACATCTGGTGTGATCTGAGGCCTGCTGGAAGAACCTGTAATGTGTCTGTGGTGTATCTGGCTGCTGTCTGATGAGGTCTGAGTAGACTGTGACCAGACAAAATAGACTGGTAAGAACCTGTAATATGTGTCTGTGATGTATCTGGCTCCTGTCTGGTGCAGTCTGAATGGACTGTGACCAGACTGATGCCAGACAATGACATCTGACCCAGAAGGGAACATGCCTGAATTCAGGTACATGTCTGGGACACCTGGCATGTCTGACATGTCTGACACTGTCTGTCCCAGACACTTCAGACACACACTGTTTTGCTGATGGTACAGTACATGGGCACCAGGGGTGGGGCACAGGAAGGCAGAGGAGGCTCACAAGGAGGGTGGAAATATTGCAGTTCAGGTATTGACCAAATGTAGTCATGTTTTGGGAGTAGCAACACTTTTAGTGCATATGTAATCCTACAGGAAGCACAGAAATAAAAACAAATTGAGTGGGGATTAAGTCAAGAATGCTGGGAGGCTCATGGGAGGCTCACCAGAAAGGGATGGGAACCACTCTGTCTATTTTGGGATTTGAGTGGGAGTAGCACTGAGGGTGGGTATCTCTTAGATGGGTTTCACCATACAAAGAAACCCAATCTGAAGACCGTGGGAACATCCTTAAACTGGTGCCTAAGGTGTTGTGGTGCATTCTCTGCACATTTCTTATGTCATCATGTTCACACATGTTATGTCAGCACAAGAATGCACTACAATGTTTGGGTATAAGACTAGTGTTCATCTGACACCTGTGACTCCCACGTATACTATACTAATTAGACTTGCTATCACGTGCGGTGTGCCCCTCTAATACGTAGTAGATAGAACAAAATACAGCATCCTTCAATATCTCTTCAGTATGGGGTCCTTATCCTACAATACCAGTCGTGCTCGGAGCCAATCCCCTCACATGTGACGTTGACAGGCACGTGTCCAGCTGTCAGTGGGGTGCTGCCGATGTCGGGCATTGCGCCCGCTGTCTCCTGCCGTCGTGCTCGCTGTGTCCGATGATGAGCTCACGTTCCGCCCCAAATACTGCGATTCAGAACTCCGGGCTTTTTGCGCCTTGTGGGTTATCACTAGTACGCTTATATTACGAGTACAACACTACATAAAACCTAGTTTAACTTTGCTGTACTTGTACAGATTACAAATCAACGTGCGTGACGGGACGGTACTGCGCGGTCCGGCTGTCCGTGCGCTGTCACATGCTGACGTCAGCATTGCCCCGCCCATGCGTGCTCACCGTGCTCGATAACGAACCAACGCCGTGCGCTCCGTCCTTCGCGTCCAGATATTTCATTGTATTGTTAGTCACCAATTCATCACCGATACATTGTGTGGTAGTAGTGAATAAGCCACCATAAACAGCTAAAACTACTACAATTGTGTGCACTGCAATATGCACAAGGATACGATAAATGAATGCATTGCCTAGGTTTATTCCTCGTCGCCCGACTCCACGTGCTCCGCGCTCTTGGGTGCAGTCCTCCTAGCTCTTTTGGCAGGCCTTTCTGTTGTCGAAACCCTTTTTCCTTTGCGGACGCCAGAGTCAGAGCGTCTCTTTCGCGGGACCTTGACGACTTCGCCAGCTGCTTGACAAGCTTGGAGGTTGGCCTCGTGTGCTTGGAGCTCACTTGCTGAAAGTGCTTCCCATTTGCAAAATTTCGATTTCAGTGCGTCACGAATCTTCCGGAGCTCCAATACCATGCCTAGATGGCTTGGGCTGACAAACGGGATACCAGTGGGCCATCCAATGAGCCTCACACCCCACGCTCCGACGATAGAAGTCTCGTAGTTGCGATAATTCATCACGATGTCTTTTTTCCCTGTAATGGCAACTAAAACAAATGAGTTAAACCTAACAAATACTTGTTATAACATACTGAGACCCTGGGATACCATGCGTGTGATTTGCTTGCATAGATTCGGTGGTGAGTCCCGTTCCACAAGGTCTGGACAACAGTCAGTGTAGAGTTAAAATTTACTGAGTGATCACATACTTTTTCCTTGGGCGCAAGCCCACTGCTCGTATTGACGGCAGATATCTGCCAAGGGACGGTGAAGGTGGTCCTCCCAAAAGTCTTCCGAATCATCGGACGTGTACATAGTTCCCTGAGTCGTATTGTTCACGTGTCCACGGACAACGAACAGGGTGGCATAAATTCCAGTGCGGCTGCGCAGATTTTCTAGCTGTGTCATTCCAGAATAAATAAGTAAATATTGAAGGATAATAGAACAGGTGAATGTGTACCTCGGTCTGAATTCTATCGACAGTCTTGAGCACGTCCCGTGCAGCGGCAGCGTTGTTTGCGCAGACACCATGCGTCTGCGTGTTCCTTGTATTCGAAAGCGCGGAGATATATTCTTGTTTTTTTTCCTCAGTTAGGTTCTGCATCTTCGGGTCTTCTGCGACCATTTTCTGGATCTCGATCAGGGAATGGCGCTCCCCAGCCTGAAGACCTAGGGGGAGAGTTAATAGTTGTAAATATAGATGACAAAAACTTACCAGAGTTGACTTCCTGCGCCTTGGCGCTCACAAGCGCGTTGTATAGCTGTGACTTGCGTTTGGACCCATAGTTCATACCGCCAACAATGAGTGCCTTCACCCGTTTCGACTTGACACTGTGAGCGTCTGCAATTGCATCGGCCTTGATGGCTTGTTCAGCGATTAGGTCGGTGACCGCCTTTTTAAGCTGCTGGGTAGCTTCTTGCCTTTGAAGCCTTGAGATTTGGTGTGAATGCTTCACCGCTTGAGTAAGGGGTCGGCAAGGCGAGCAGGGCTGGATAATGGGGCGTGAGGCGTTGCGTCCAGCCCAGGTCGCTTGATTAGAGCCTCGAAGAGGGATATTCTCATCCTTGTTCGCGTGGCCAGTGCCCTCCAGAAGTGACGGAGGCGTCACTGTGTGGTGATCAGCGTTCAAGCGACTGGATTGAAGTAGACCTCGCTCCTCCGTTGAATACGCAGGCGGACTCCAGACCCCCAAGTCGAAAGTGCCTTCAAATGTTGAAGCTTGTTCTCCTGGGATGTCCCGGTCATCCGCGAGTGTAGGCAGTGGTAAAACGGGCCCTAAGAAAAGGTGTTATTTTCAACGCATTTGAAGAATCATACGTACATGGATTGTACCCCGCTCCTTGAGGGAGATGATCACCCCCATTGTTGTGGCCAATGTCATTGAATGGTCCTCCAGAGAACGCTTCTCCTTGAGGGGTATAATCACCCCCAGTGTTAAGACCGCTGTTGCTGAACGGTCCAAAGACGTAGTCCATAATGTCGTGATACCAGACTGCTATGTTTCCGGTGAATCCTTTATGACATATGTAAAATTAGCGGCCATCAAACATTTATTTGAGAAGTATACGAACCATAGACCTATCAATCATCAGGCGACATTCGGTATTGCGTTCGACAGCGGCTACATTCAATATTTTCCTACAGCTGTGTCATTCGATATTGCATTCGGCAGCATGCAATTTAAAGAGGCCGTCAGCTATGGGATAAGCCATCAAGGACATACCTTCGTGCCTTCAAAAAATTGTGAATGCAAGATGCATGGGATAAAAGAAAATTAGCCTCCTGTGATGACATGAGATCGAGGGATTGAGTGCTGAGCGCTGCCCCACGAAACATTAGTATCGGCAGTTTCCATGCAATTCGCTAGCTTGTACACTGGCATTAAATAGCATACACAACGTACCTTCGAAGATGAATCCGATATCAGCCGGTAGTGCTTGATGACAGTGCATCTCATCCCAAGGGATACCCTTGATATGAAGAAGAGAAGATCTAAAAACTAGGATCAGCTATCCAGTCAAGTACAAACTTACCCTCCACCAAGGCATACGTTGCGGTGACATGATGCAGTGGAGTCAGTGTTTTGTGGCGCACGGCTCGACTTCAAATTTCAAACTCCACTACAACTTGTCTTTCGCTTCACGACTACTGCCGGTATTTTGGAGCAGGGGTGGGTTCGCCATCAAGTAGGTATTTGACACCTTAATATCTCTCTCATATGCAAATGACAGCCTCTACTCCCAGGTGCAATGCTAGAATTTGTCATTGGTTCGACATGCGCCAGGGATTCCCTTCATTGACACACCACCTCAATAATACTTGTTCTCTGACTACGATTAGCTAGCAAAGCAGAAGCTCCAGCACCTGGGTAAGTATGTGAGTTCTTTGACATCAGCTCGCAAGTTTTGATCCTCCAACCGTTTGGAGCTCCATGGCTCGTGGCTGCGACTCTTGCAAACCAAAGTCCAGTCGGTCTGCTAAACAGCGTGAGGCGACAAAACAATGGCTCGCAAAGCCAGGGTAAGTTCTTTGGACTATGACCTATCTTATGCTCACTTGACGGCCTCATCAGGGTGAAGGAAGATCAGCTCGAAAAGGCACAGCTCCGTTCAGCACGGTAAGTCATTCCTGCCAACACGAAGCAAGTACTCATCCCTTTCATAAGAAATCGTGCCAAGTTCGCATTCTCCTTATCCCCGTTCCACCTACTAAACATCTACCAGGAAGAAAACGGCCGCCTTTACAATAAAACAAGAGCGTGGTGTTGATGTCGTGGACCTGACACGTTCACCTTTGTCATCAAGGTCTGCAACGTCTGGAGATGACAATGGTATGTTCACTTTCACGACCAAACTCTGGTTCCTGATACATTCATAAATATTCTGTAGCCAACCGATTGATCGTGTTAAACCAGCAGAATGACGTTGACATCGACTTGACTCGTTCGCCTTCAAAATCTGTGAGCTTGTCGGATAACCAATCCCTGGATCTATCAACAATGGAACGTGGGTTCACTCGCCGTTTGTAGCTATGGACATCAATGTGCTGATAAATGCGTTTAGATAGCCGTCTTTCCAGCGGCGGCGTTGTGGACTTAACATCTTCACCTTCACCGCTGAACCATGGAACGTCTGTAGATGAAGACTCATTCCGTCCATTGCCTACACCAGATGTTGGAATCATGCGCTTTCCTGACAACCTGCCGTGCAATTGCAATGGACCAACACTGGTCAGTATGCAACAGACTATCGGGGAATGGGCGCGCTTATATAACCGGAAAGCCGAGAGACACTGGCTCCCTTATTACGAAGAAGCACTCCTGGCTGCATTTGATGCCCCAGGCCGTGTGGTGGATGAATTCTATGCTGATGTTACCCATCATGTGGAAGAAGGGCGTGCCATCTTGCAGTCAGTCGAGGAAATCATGCTGACACCGTGTCAGCGGTGCAGCGCCAGCTTGAAATATGATATCAGGCTACTTTATGATGTATTACTTTCACTTCTTCCCGAGCTCAAGTTCTATGAAATCATGCTTGCACTGCGCGATGATTCGTCATCCGAGTAGAAAGTACATAGTTGACTACTGGTAAATAGTAACAAATGGTGACTAGTAAAATTGATGTTGCAACAATGGTAGTGAAAGACTAGTTGGAATGGTGAACGTTCTATATAATGCACTTAATAATGAACTGATGTTGACTGTTGCGAGTCAATAACGAATATAGCGGATTGATAGCGAACGTAGCGAAACTGATAACGAACATAACAAACCATGGCTGCTACGTATGGATTACAGGTTGATTGGATGTGCAATATGTTCCTGTCGAGTTGTAGACCGAGGATAAGTGAAAAACCGATGTATTGTAAGGAGGTTCAGTGGTATGTTGTAATATTGAGACTCGAGAGCACGATTCTTAGTTGCATATGAAGTATTGTATGGCACATAGCATTCGCTATACATATAGCGAACCTCAATAACTGACTAATACACTCATCCATCCTGAGTATAGCATACATATAAAGCATTTATTCAGCATTCATTGGGAGCATGCAATGGACATCAAATTTTATAGAGATTGCAATACATGAGTATACTAATGAGTGCCCGTCCCCTCTTCCTTCTCAATCTGCACCCACAACTCATCCTCGGACTCGGTGGGATCAGGCAGGGTCTGGGTCTTCTTTCTCGACTTCCAGAACGGGCCTCCAGGAATCGGCTTTGCCTCGAGTGACCCTTCATTGTATTTTGTAGTGTAGAGATTCAATGCTTGAGCGAAAGTAGGCCGGCGTTTCTGAATGCTGCCACTGACATAGTTCGTACGCCATGTAACATCGGCCCTGCAGTACTTAGTTAGCATAAATAATAGACTCATAGGAGCACTTACCAGCGAAAAAAAATACCGACTTCTTGTCCAACAATGACCACCCAATATCCCTCAACCTCATCACTGTGGGACAGAAGCTTGATTTTGTGTGGGTGTGGTATGAGTAGAGTTTAAAAGTCCAGTCCATAGGACCGCAAAAAGACCAGAAACTGGACTGGACTGGACTGGTCGCAACCGGACTGCAGTTGCCAGTTGCCTACTTTTGAGAATGATGAAAAAGACTGGTTGCAACCGGTTGCAACCGCATTATGTAAGCAATACATATATGGTATAAAAACCCCTATATTACAGGCTAATTTTGGCCTGCAGTGGGTCTTAAGGGGTGTAAAACTGATCTTTTTGGATGAAATATGGCACAAATAAATATATAATGACTTGTATATAATTACTACAGTCTATAAATAGTATTTAGATGCTATCTGACACACCTTTGATGTGAAAAACATCAATAAAATGCAAAAAAACCCGGTTTTTTTAGTGGTTTGGACTGGTTTTTTTAGCAGTTTTGGACCGGTCTTTTTGAAAACCGGTTGCAACCACTTTGGACCAGTCTTTAAGCGGTCCATGAACCATTCCCAGGCTTCCAAAAGCGGTCCAGTCCGGTCCTCTTCCAAAAAAGGCAAAAAAACCGGACTGGACTGGACTTTTAAACTCTAGGTATGAGAGGATTTGATCCATAGGGATCACGGGAAGATGCACCTGTAGCCAGCGGCTGTTGTGCACTGGAGCTCACGCGGAAAGACGTAGACATAGGTGTGGCTGCGCCTTGGCCCTGGCAGGAAAACATAGCTGTTGACGCCTTAGCCGCTGCAGTGGGCACTGTCTGGAAAAATGTAGCCATAGACTCGGTGGGCACACTGGAGCTCAGCTGAGAAGACGTAGCCATTGAAGTAGACGATGGGGTTGGTGATGACCTCTGATTCCGGTTGCTGCGAACACGACGGTGTCCATTTTGTGGCGGGGTTGTGATTGTTATGGTCTCCTCAACAGTCTTGCACTTCCAGGTAATGGTTGTATCGGGGACGTCTGGCGAGCGATCAGAGTTGTGTACAAGCTGGAGAAATAAGACTTACCTGACAACCTGAGATTGACAAGAAGTTCTCTCAACCCTGAGTTTGGCTCATCCTGCACACCATCGTCAGGGGGGACCGATACGGTGCTAAGTGTAGTATCCGGTGAGTCTGACATGGAGGAGATGAATGGCTAGGGCTGGATGACAGTGCAACAGCTCGAGATTTGGTCACGTGTATCATCCTGGGGGAGCACACACGCTTGTCAATATAATATATCATATATCATATAACAATAACAATACTTACAACTTAGACTTCTGCTTCAGTGTGAGATGGGAGGGAAAGGATTTCGAACAAACCTATCGCTCCGCAAGGTGTGGCATCTGAAGTCAACAAGTACAAGAGATGGTCCTCCCAAATGCAAGTGCGAAATACTCACCCACACGGCCTTGGTACGGCTCACAGAGACGGCTGAAGCACGTCGGGAAGCACATCTACTTGGTGAGTCATTGTAATAGAAAAAAAGTGAATTTACTCACCACCTTTGGCAGCCAAAAGTCAGGACGAACGTGCTGTACTGAGAAGCCTTCAGGCGATGGAGGAAAGTACACGGTTCACAGATGACATTGAAATCGGGCTGGACGACGTCCTGCATGGAACAGAGGTCTTGCCATACAGTCATGGCGGCGAAGAGATTGAAGAGATAGGGAAGGCTATCATGGGGGACATATGGAATAAGTAAGTCCAATAATGTGGCCAGTTGTCAGTTCACTCACTGTCGTTCTTGAAGGCCGAAGACTCGGCGCCCCGATGTTACGACCATGTCCAACTCTGGACCATATCCGGTTACTCCAGTCACATCGCAGGCCTACAGCTCAACTCCGGTCGTTCTCAGTTACTCCAGTCAACGGTCGCGCAGATAACCTTCCGCTAACTACGACCCTTGGTCTATACTCCATTCGCTCTTACTACACCTCGCCGTCTACCCTGCCTTGACGTGAGTTCTCCATGAAACTCGATATATCCTATACCTTGTAGCATTTTCACCGGACCTGATTTATTTTACATGGACCTGACTTTATTTTCACCGGACCTGACCTAGTCCTAACTCTGGTCATCCCTTGTCCGCTATTAGGTTGTTTACTTGTCACCATATGTACTCGACCCTAGTTCTACTTAGTATAAGTACCCTCTAGTTTACCTTGTACACCTCAGTCTGAAATCATCTAAGTTACTACTCCTGTCCCCTTGTCTGTCTCCGTCTCCATCTCCACCTGACCAGAACCTATGCAAGGGATCAATGCTCGTTGTCCTTGTCGTTGAATCCAATCAGTCGCAACTCCGGCCCGGGCTAACCTCTGCCCAAACCTCTGACCCCTGCCCTCGTCTGTTTTCATCCGGACTTGACCGGACTTCCTACCGGAGTAGACCCGGACTTGACAGTATTTCAGACTCACACTTGTGTGGGTTCACTATACAAACCTCGTACGCAAACTAGTTTCATTCCTCATGACCATGACTACGTGCTCTCGTGCTCGTACTGCTGCCGCACTCGCTGAAGAAGCAGGTGCAGTAGACGACCTTCACCTTTCTGCCGCCCAGCAAGCCCTGTCTAATCGCAGGCAACCTCCGGCTTCTGTAAGCCAATTCCGGAACTTTACAGCTCGAAACCCCACAGCACCTTTGACTCTGCGTCGAGATGCTGCGTCTCAGAGCCTTCGTGGTTCTGCAGACTTAGGTCGCCATGAATCTGTTTCTGGTGACAGGTTTCCCTACCGTCGCGACTCCACTCCGGAGCGTCGCGAACCCGGTCGTTTCCAATGGTTCGGCCCTGAGGATGGTCCCGGAGATGATCCGGACGACCCCGGAGATGACAACAACAACAACGAATTTCTCGACGCCACGGAAGAACTAGACCCTAGCCTGGCTGTCTTCCACAATCTCACCATCGCCGTCAACTGCCTCTCCCGCTCCTCCCGCCGTTCCAACAACTCCTCCTCCTCCCGTGCCAAGGTCCGTGAACCAGACACCTTTGATGGCATGGATCCAAAGAAACTCCGGACCTTCTTGGTCCAGTGCGAACTGTGTTTCCAGGATCGCGCCAAGGCCTTCTGGCAAGATAGAGCAAGGGTAACGTTTGCCCAGTCCTATCTTAAAGGTATGACACTGGAATGGTTCAAACCAGACCTCCTCAACTCTGGTAATCCGGCTGACCGCCCACGCTGGATGGACAGCTGGGTCCATTTTGTTGCTGAACTCCAGAGTACCTTCGGTCCTCACGACTCAGTTGCTGATGCCGAGCACCAGCTCGAGCATCTCCGGATGAAAGACTCGTACTGCGTTACGTGGTACATTGTAGATTTCAACCGCCTTGCTTCGCAGGTCCAGGACTATGGGGATGGCGCACTCCGTCGCCTGTTTTACTCCGGTCTCCCGGACCGCCTCAAGGATGAGATCACTCGAGTCGGGAAGCCCCTGACTCTGAATGGGCTGAGAGCCCTTTGTCAAGAGATCGACGCGCACTATTGGGAGCGCAAAGACGAGATCTCCTGTACGACGAAGAGCCAGCCTACCTCATCCACCCCCAAGCCCTCCAACTCCGGAGGCAACACCCCCAAGCCCAGTCAGGCCAAGACCGGCAACTCCCCCAGCTCCGCCAACACCTCTGGCTCGTCAAAGACGACCAGCAACCAGTCCTCGTCCGGCTCCAAACTGGACTTGACCAACAAGCTTGGTAAGGACGGGAAGCTGACTGCTGACGAGTGCAAAAGGCGGCTCGACAACAACCTCTGCATGTTCTGTGGAGGTACCGGACACTTCGCGGACAACTGTCCAAAGAAGTCTAAAAAGGCCAAGGCTCGCACTGCGGCCGTCGCTGCTGAGTCTGGTAAGACGGACTCTGCTAACTCGGGTGCTAACTCCGAGTCAAAAAAAGAGTAAGCAGCTCCCGGCCCTCCGCACAACCGGCGAGCTGCGTTGACTCCGGAAGTGCACCCAAGGAGGCCCACCTCAACGTGTCCGCTCTTTTCGACCCAAACTCTCTTATGCCTCATGTTTCCCTTTTATCTCTTGATATACCTAAAATCCGCGCTCTTGTGGACTCCGGTTCCATGCATTGTTTTGTAGATTTACAATTCGCGCACAAAAACAACCTTACATCCTACTCCGTCTCTCCTATCCAACTCCAGTTATTCGACGGTACATCAAACTATGTAATTACTCAAGCTATCAATTTATCAGTGCAGTTCCCCGCATCCGGTGATGTCACCCCCATGACTTTTTATCTTGCTCCGTTGGATTCTGAATGCTCGATTGTCCTTGGACATAACTGGCTCACCCGCTATAATCCGTTGATTGACTGGGTATTGAGTAGTTTAACATTCCGGACTCTTGCAGGAAGTTTGCCAGCGCCCCCGTCGACTCCCTCTCCGGTTCTGCCCAGAAACTCTGACTCCGGCCTCTCCGGCCAGTCTACCCCAGGCCTCGTGCCATCTGTCGACACTCCGGTTTGCAACCCTCCGCTTATCTCTCTAATCAACGCAGCCGCATTCGTGCGTGCGTGCAGTTTGGAAGGATCCACGAAGTACCAACTCCAGCTGTGTCCTGCGGACTCAGCAAAAGCCTGGTCTTCTTCTATATCAACTCTGCCGGACTTGGACATCGTCCCTCCGGAATACCGCGATTATGCAGATGTGTTCAGTAAGGCAAAAGCCTCTGAACTTCCCCCGCATTGAGATGACCCTAGGCAGAACACCTAAGACCCAACTACACGCGAGACTCTGAGAGGGAATAGGACGCGAGGATCTAGAGCAATAACCCAAGATGAGCTCGAATGGAGAGCCTCTGGGTGCTGGATTGCATGGTATATATACTACTATACACGAGGGCTACACGAGGCTACCCATGAGGCTATGTGCAGGTAGAAGGCTATGTAACAACATCACTGTGGAGCCAAGGCTATGCGTAATGATGTCAAGGGTGGCAGCGTGTACAGCACGAGGTACAGGTCTAGACTAGGTAGATAAGATAGAGGCTGTACACTAAGATAAGATAAACACTATCTAATCGCAGATTAGATAAGATAAAAAAGTTGGACCGTAACACGCATCGCGATTACGATTTGAAGATCGAACTTGAAGAAGGTACTTCACCACCCCTGGGAACCCTTTACTCACTGTCTCCGGTCGAGCTCTCCGCTCTCCGGACGTTCATCGATGAGAATCTCACTACAGGTTTCATTCGCCCTACCGCTTCCTCTCACGCTGCTCCGGTCCTTTTCGTTAAAAAGAAGGACGGCTCCTTACGACTATGCGTTGACTTTAGAGGCCTAAACAAAATCACCAAAAAGGATCGCTATCCACTCCCCCTAATCTCTGATCTATTGGACTCCCCCAGCCGTGCTAAGATCTACTCCAAGATCGACCTCCGGCACGCGTACCATCTAGTCCGGATTTCTCCGGGCGACAAATGGAAAACCGCCTTCCGTACGCGCTATGGGTCCTATGAGTGGTTAGTAATGCCTTTTGGCCTCACTAATGCCCCTGCAGCATTCCAGCGCTTTGTCAACACCATCTTCGCTGACATGCTGGATGTCTGCGTCGTCGTGTACCTCGATGACATCCTCATCTACTCCGAGGATACGGAGTCTCACCAGCAGCATGTCCGGGAGGTGCTCCGCCGTCTCCGGTTACATGGCCTCTTCGCCAAACCGGAGAAATGCGAGTTCCACTCGGACTCAGTAGAGTATCTTGGTTACCGTCTATCCCCTGAAGGTCTAACTATGTCTCCGGACAAAATACAAACCATCTCCGATTGGCCTGAACCTCGTAAGGTAAAGGACATCCAATCCTTCTTGGGATTCGCCAACTTCTACCGCTGGTTCATTTTCAATTACTCCGACATTGTGGTCCCTCTCACCCGGCTCACCCGGAAAGATGCTCCTTGGGTCTTCTCCGAGGACTGTCGACGCGCTTTCAATGCTCTCAAGCACGCCTTCACTACCGCGCCCATACTCACTCACTTTATTCCGGACACCCCTATCATCGTGGAAACGGACGCCTCCGACTACGCGGTCGCTGGTATCCTGTCTATCACTTGCTCCGACGGAGAGATCCGTCCGGTAGCATTCTACTCCCGGACCTTGACTGCTCCGGAGCTGAACTACGACACCCACGATAAGGAACTCCTTGCCATCTTCGAGGCATTCCGGAACTGGCGCCATTACCTTGAAGGCTCCGCCTCCCCTATTGACGTCGTCACCGACCACAAGAACCTAGAGTATTTCTCTACCTCCAAAGTCCTCTCCCGCCGGCAAGCCCGGTGGTCTGAATTTCTCTCCCAGTTTAACCTCGTCATTCGTTTCCGCCCCGGAAAACTCGGTGCCAAGCCGGACGCTCTCACTAGACGATGGGACGTCTACCCCAAAGAGGGGGATAGTGGCTACGCCCGTGTTAATCCACAAAATCTCAGGCCGGTGTTCACCCAAGAACAACTGACTAACTCCCTTCGCGCAACCATTCTAGAGTTTCCGGTCCTCCGTCGAGCAGTTGCCATCATGGACGTGGAAACACTCCACAACGACATCTTATCTGCTCTCCCCTCAGATCCCATTGCCCAGATCCACCTCTCTGACCCTCCGGACTCTCGCTGGTCCGCAGATGAGGCAGGATTCCTCCGCCTAGATGGTCGCATCTATGTACCGGACCTGGACGGTCTCCGTCTCCGGGTACTCCGGTATCACCATGATCACCCACTCTCTGGCCACTTTGGGCAAAACCGGACTCTGGAACTAATCCGGCGTAAGTATACCTGGCCTGGCCTCAGGACCTTCGTCAAAGACTACGTCCGGTCATGCACCTCCTGCGCTCGAGCTAAGACACCGCGCCACCGACCCTATGGGTTACTAAAACAGCTCCCTGTCCCGGAAAGACCTTGGAACTCCATATCCATGGACTTTATAGAGCAGCTCCCTGCCTCTACCGGATTCACAGCTATCTTGGTCATAGTAGATAGGCTCTCTAAACAGGCCATCTTCATTCCTACTCACGACACCATCACTAGCCCGGAGCTCGCGAAGCTCTTTCTACTCCATGTATTCTCCAAGCACGGTGTTCCCGCCCACGTCACTTCAGATCGCGGTACTGAGTTCGTCTCCCACTTCTTCCGGTCACTCGGAAAAGCCCTCGACATGCGCCTCCACTTCACCTCCGGTTACCACCCGGAGGGCGATGGCCAGACAGAGCGATCCAACCAGACACTCGAACAGTACCTCCGCGTCTACTGCAACTACCAGCAGGACAACTGGGCGGACCTACTCCCTTTGGCGGAGTTTGCTTATAATAACGCACCTAGTGCTACCACCGGAGTCTCACCATTCTTCGCTAACAAAGGTTATCATCCTAACATCTCCGTCTATCCGGAGCGCGATATGACCTCTGCACGGGCTCGTGACTACGCAGTCGACCTCGAGTCACTACATCAATATCTTCGAGAAGAAATGGCCAACGCGCAACTTCGCTACCAAGGTCCGGCTGATGCCAAACGTACTCCGGCACCGGACTTCAAGGTTGGCGACCAAGTGTACGTGAAAGCCAAATACTTCCGGTCAACACGACCATCCAAAAAGCTATCAGAGAAGAACCTGGGGCCCTACACTATCATCGCGCAAGTAGGCTCCCTCTCTTTTACGCTCCGTCTTCCAGATTCCATGCGTGCAGTTCACCCCGTCTTCCATGTCTCCCAACTCAAACTGGCCATACCCAACACCATACCGAACCGGATACAACCTCCTCCGCCACCGGTCGAAGTAGATGGTGAACCGGAGTTCGAGATCGCTGAGATCCTCGACTCCAAGGTTGACCGTCGACGCAAAACGTGCAAGTTGCTCTACTTGGTGCGTTGGTCCGGTTACGAAGGAACTGACGAAGAAACGTCTTGGCTACTCGCCACTGAACTAGGCAACGCTACGGAACTACTAGAAGATTATCATGTCCGGTACCCGGACAAACCCGGACCACTCGCGTCCATGTAGTATTACTCTCGCCTCCGTTTCTTTTATCTGTTTCCCCTATCTGTTTCACTCTGTCTCAAGTAATATCACTCTCCAATCCAGTCAACTTTTCTCTTATAAACAAAAAACCTTTCATAACTAAAAAAAAAAAAAAAAAGTACAGTTTCTATTTACAAGGCGCCGGACCGGACTACCTACTCCGGCGCAGGACCTTCCTGCTCCTCCAGGTCCTTCTGGAGCCCTTCCAACTCCTGGTCAATCTCCTCTGGATCGACCTCTTCGTCACTCTCCTCCTCCGACCTGGTAAAGTCCGTCGTAAAGAACCGGCACTCCTCGAAAAAGGTTTCGAGGCCGGCGCTGAGTCGGTCGTTGGACCGGGATACAGACCGCGTGGAGTCCGCGATCCGGGCCATCTGTCCGGTCATCGCCTCCACCGCGGCTGTCAGCCGGTCCATCCGCTCCAAGAAAGGCCTGGTGTTGAAACCGGACCTTGACCCGGATGGGCCTGCCACCTCCACAACCTCGTCATCGTCGTTGACGACCTTCACCAGCTTCTTCTTCTTCCGCTTTTCACCGCCTCGCGGTGACGTCGCCACCTCCTTCTCCTTCGCCTTACCCTTGCCTTTGTCCACTACCGGACCGGGACCCCCCACCTCCGGCCACTTGCACTTCTCCTTGAGGCCAGCGCACTTCATGCACGCCCGCTGTTTTGGCTTCTCCGGGTCGCGCTCGCACACTGCGCGATGCTTTGCGCAACGCACACATCTACCAAAAGCAGTCAGCAAAACAAAAGCAGAAATAGAATAAAATAAAACCTACCAGGCCTCTCCTACCGGACTTACCTCCAGTTCCTCCCTTGCTCTCTTCTTCGACACCTCCTGCGCTGTTTCCTTTTGCTTGGCGGCTACCTCCACCGCCCTCTGCTTGGCAGCCACCTCCACCGCCTTTCTCTGCTCCGACTCCGCCCTCACTTGCGATTCCGCCCTCTCTTTCTCCACCTGCTCGCGCACCTTGCGCTCCGCCTCCTCCCTCACCTTTCGCTCTGCCTCCGCCTTTGCACGCTCCACCTCCTCGCGTGCTCTCTTCTCTTCCGCCTCCCGACGCTGTCTCTCCTCTCTCCTCACCTGCTTGCGGCAACGACGCTCCTTCGCCTTCGCGTCGAGAACGCTCGACTCGTCCTCGCTACCGGACAGTAGCTCCGGTGTGGTGGCCTTTGTCCAATCCTTGGACTCGACAGTGGAAGTGGCGGTGGGGGTGGTAGGCTTGGCTGGTGCGGACATGTTGGTAGAAGGCAGAAAACTGGGGGTAAAAGCAAAACCGGTCTGATCTTTATAGATCCAAAATTCGTACTCAGACAACCACTCCGGACTCCGCATTGTGTTAGGCGACCACACGACAGCCTCGTTGGGGCCTCATGGGTTCGGCCCCTAAAAGGGGGATACTGTTACGACCATGCCCAACTCCAGGCCTTATCCGGTCACTCCGGTCGCATCGCAGCTCTACAGCTCTACTCCGGTCGCTCGTCTCCTACTCCGGTTGCGCTCACGCAGATAACCTTCCATTAAGCATGACCCTTGGTCTATGCTCCATTCGCTCGTTACCACACTTCGCCGTTTACCCTGTCTTGACGTGAGTTCTCCGTGAACTCGATATATCCTATACCTTGTAGCATTTTCACCAGACCTGGTTTATTTTACCCGGACCTGACTTTATTTTCATCAGACCTGACCTAGTCCTAACTCCGGTCATCCCTTGTCCGCTATTAGGTTGTTTACTTGTCACCGTATGTACTCGACCCTAGTTCTACTTAGTATAAGTACCCTCTAGTTTACCTTGTACACCTCAGTCTGAAATCATCTAAGTTACTACTCCTGTCCCCTTGTCTGTCTCTGTCTCCATCTCCACCTGACCGGAACCTACGCAAGGGATCAACGCTCGTTGTCCTTGTCGTTGAATCCAATCGGTCGCAACTCCGGCCCGGGCTAACCTCTGCCCAAACCTCTG